>VZZY01020642.1:7102-47521 GCA_013400335.1 Eurystomus gularis
AACTGCTAACTTCAACTAAATCACTTGTATAAATGCATCTCAGACTTCACTTCCAGCTAATGGAGATAGTGCTGGTGGTTGCTGGTTAGGGGTTATTTTGGGGGAAGGGATTGTTTTTGCTCTGCTTTAAAGTAAGGAGGCGTGGTAAATCACAAACATCTTTCTTGGGATGGAGATAATAAATCACTCTTCCCAGGTGAAATCTTTTATTTATGCCTTGGGATTCCATTTCGTTGAGGAAAGGTATGTTCTTTTGGCTTCAGCTAGGCTGCACTTTAGCAAGTGATTCAAATCAAGCTGACACTTACTAGTGAGCATGTTGAACACTTTACTCTCAGGCACTTCACTGGGCTGCCACCACTCTCCATTCTTCACAGATGTTTGTTCTTCTCAGATTTCATCTGGAAGCAAAATCACTGCCTGGTCCTCACATCAGTGGGCAGTCAACTGCAAAGGGCGGCTTGATTTTAGAGACAATGGATAACTCCTACCTGTAAAACAAACAAACAAACAAACAAACAAACAAACAAAAAACTAGAAGGCAAGAAGGAATAATACACTCCCAGATCAGCTTAAGCTCATTCTTCTGTTCTGAAAGTGACCAAGCAAACCTCTTATTATCATTTATTAGGTGCTGAGCCCTGTCACCATGCTCAGTGTCACACACTACATGTTCAGTAGCTGTGGCTCCAAAGAGAATATCAGCAATATCATAGCAATGATAAATCTTTTAATTGTAAAGCATCAACTGTTACTGCAAGCTGGTCTTTATTTGAAAAAAAATAACAACCCCTTACCAAATCTTAAACAATATATAATTGCACAGATAAATAGTTCTAAATGCTGTCTTTTCTCCAGCAATGTTCTATTCTTACATTTTCTTTGCACTGCATGTACTTGGGTACCACCAAGAAAGCATGACTCAGAAGCAAGAGCCTGCAACAGAGTCCTGCTGCCAGAAAAAAAGGAAGTAATGGCAGAAGCTTGTTTACATAGCCTCTTGGTTAATTTAGGTTTATTTGCATCTAGAAAGATGTGTAACATCTTAACTCACCAGACCACAGATAATTGTGATGTACTTTCCACAAAAGAAAATATGAGGTAGCAGAGCTAGAGTTCATAGAATCATAGAATCATTAAGGTTGGAAAAGATCTCCAAGACCATCAAGCCCAACAATCAGCCCAACACTACTGTGACCACTAGACTATGATGTCCTGAAGTGCCACGTGTATGAGTTTTTTGAACACCTCCAGGGATGGTGACTCCACCACTTCCCTGGGCAGCCTGTTCCAGTGCTTGACTGTTCTTGCAGTAAAGAAATGTTTCCTAACATCCAATCTAAACCTCCGCTGGTGCAACTTGGGGCCATTTCCTCTCATCCTATGGCTAGTTACTAGGGAAAGAAGACCAACACCCACCTCTCTAAAACCCCCTTTCAGGTTGGTTGGTAAACCTTTGAAGACATCTGGAGCCTCTGTCTGTGTGTGTCCAGATGACCCTGTGACATGTCTGCGAACTCTGAGGCTTTCTGGAAAAGGCAGGAGTGTGCAGTAATCCAAGCTGACATGGCAGGAACATATTGCACTGGCCATTTCTTACTGCACAAAAGTGTGCTTCCTCCGAGCTTTGTAACATAGCATAAACAGTGGAAAGGAACCACATAAAAATGGAGGCTACCTCTTACAAAGACATGACTATTTTCTGAATCTGCTTTACTTTGTGGCTGTCACAGGGCCCTTCCTACACTAAGGAGAGGAGGCAGCTTGCTGTTTCAAAAATGTAAACTCTGGCACCACTGTTGAAAGTTGAATGCCTATAGTAAGGAAATAAACGCTACTTGTGTCATGAGTTAGTTTCTGCTGGAGTTTAAAGCCTCAAGTCACATTTATACACAAAGAAGGACCATGCGAAATACGTGACCTGGAAGGGTGACCCTGCCATTTAAGCAGTTATGCATGGCTAATAAACAATGGAGGGAAAAAGTCCCCTTCAAAAAAAACCCAAAACAACGTGTTCTTTTCATTTGACATTGTAATAATCATAAAAAGGAAACAAAATCTGCAAAAGCAAGGTTAGTGTGCTTATGTTTCTTTATTTCCCTAAACATTTTATTGTATTGCAAAATATCCGATGGCTGTGTATTATGCCAAGTGTTTTAAGACATTAATATATTTACAATTTTAAAATAAAATAGTCATTAGTAAACCTTTCAAAATAGACAGTCCCTATCCTCTAGTGAGGGAGACAAAACAGCGAGGCCACGTTGCAGCAGAGAAGGAGCACATTCCCCAGCCGAGTGTTTGCTGTAGAAGGTGCCAGCTATACCTCTGTCCCCAGATAAGTCACAGGTGGTCTAGCTGGTTTCATGTGCAGTGATGTGAACCGAGAGGCTGGGATTCATGGGAATCTTCTTAACCAATAGGAAGCTGAGCAATACGGAGTGCATTGTAGAGATGGTTACAAGCTGATCTGAGGACCTGCTAGAAATGGAGGAAAATGATTAGTTTTCATGGACTTCTGTAATGTGATACTGCATATAGGGACAATGGGGCAGTCAATAACCTTTAGAAATGATGGATGTTGGGCTGCGTGGCCTAATATGAGCCAGAATATCTTTACAAATGCTAAAATCATCTGTGTCGAAAAATTGAAAGGATCCATGCGCAGTTTCAGTCTCGGAAATATATTGCCCTACTGCTTACATGGAAGAAGTTTCTTTTTATATATAATATTATTATGATCACAAGAGGTCCTTTAATCACTTTTCCAACTCTGTAACAATACATAAACTTATTTACTAATGGCTCTTTACTCTTAGCTTCTTTGCTATATTCAGACTGACAACATTCAGTTGAAATCAGTGAAGATACAACACCAGAATAGGTTGTATTCAAAGCAGTGGAAAATCTTGCAAGTAGGAGTCTATCAACTAGAAAAGAAAGTGCATGTTGTTACGATTACACTACTTAAGAGGTCAGTTCCTCTAAATCTTGACATTTGTGGTTTTGTTCATGCTTTACCTTAATAGCAGTGGCTGTCTATATGATTGTGTTGATAACGGTATTATTTGAGAAGCAATTTTTACTACCAAGTATAAATATAACGTGTTCATTTTTTTAATTACGTGTAACATTCAGTAAAGTGATACATTACTAAGAAAGGTCATTGATTGTTCCCAGGATGTGGCAATAAAATATATAGTATGTACTAAAATTACAACTAGTTTTAAGGCACTGTAGTGAAGAATAATGCAAAACAAAGAAAGGTCCCAAAGTTAAAAATAAATCTATGAATAGAAAAAGGAGTGAGAATTATGCCTTTTAGCTGATGATAACTTGTCTGGATTCAGAAGTGTAGATGCAAAAGCTTTTATGAAGTTGTACTTATTCCTGGTAAGATAAGAACACATTGGTAGCCTGCAAAATATTTTTAAAATTTTCATGACTTGATGAGAAAAATGAGATTATGGACCTACAAAATTTGGTGAGTGCCAGCTCCAATGAAAAATCATTGCTCCTAAGCTGATAGCATTGTTTTGGAAATACTATATTAACTCTTTGAGATAATGCCAAAACAGGTAGACATAGACTTCTCTCCCCACCCTGATCAATGACATCTGTCTGCTTCAAAAAGTTGGCTTTCAATATCTCCACATTGTCCATGTCACATTAAGGTCCTGATTCTGCAAGCCAAGTTTCAACGGGGGGGTTGAAACTCAGCCACAGGTGTGACCACTAACATGAATCTGATGCACTTAAGAGTTTTTTATGGTAAGACAACAATCAAGCCATACATGATCTCAAAATATTTCGTAAGTCTTCCTAAATAGATATGATGGCTCTAAAATGCTTAAAAAATATTCCAAGTAACCTCCTAACAAATAAATGCTGAAAACCCTTAAAAAGCCTTACCTGGATTAGTACACATTTAATGAAAACAAAATTAAACATGCTTTTAGGTTTCCTTTTTTGCTTGCACTTTTTGCTTTTTGCTTACACATATAATAGGTTGAATGATTGTTGGTTGGTTCGTTTGTTTTTGTTTTTGTTTTTTTTTTAAATATAGCAGACAACAGTTTAAATAGGATGTTTCATAGATTTTTTTTTTTTTTCTGTTCTTGAGCTGACAAGACCCTTGCCACTGATACAGCATTTGCTTACATGGGCAATGTGTATTCAGAAATGTACCTTTTGCTGTTTAACATGGCCAAGCAGCTGGAAACAAGGACTTAAAGCAGTTCTGTGTGATCAGCACAGATCTGTTATCTACAGATCATGTGGGTAACACCTGCCAACTTGCACAACAAAAGTTTGCCTTGTGATGAGCAGCAGAAGGCCACAGCAGAGGCTACAAAGTAGCACATAATGGAAGAAACCTTTAAAGTAAGGAATTGAGAAAGTAAATTGTCTGTTTCTGTTAACCCTTTTCATGAAAAAAACTAAACCAAAGCACAAACTTCTTAATGATACTGAAAAACAAGACAGTGATGAAACAAGCTTTATTTGGTGGACGTCATGATGGCACAACTATATTGATAACTTTTTAATGACTGTTGTTGTTTGTCCTGGTTGGTTTTGTTTCTTTTTCCCAGGTACAAAGACTAGAAAAAGCCCTCCCCAATTTCATGGGCAGTGCTGTGGTCATGGGAGCCCCAGAGAGACCATTTGGTGGGGAGAGCCAGCTAGCACTGCCACAGCCATCCCCAGCCCTGGGGGTGGCCTGGGGCGTGTGCCCAGGACGCCGTGGAGCATGGCAAGGCTTGATGTCCTGTAGGAAAGACAAGGGATCTCTGGGCCAGCACCAGGCAGTGGGGAGCACCTGGAGGGGAGGAGTGGGGCTTAGGGGATGTTTCAGGCCTCTGCATAGGCTGGAACAAATGGCCTATTGCAGGTCTTGTTCCTTTAATATAACATTATTTGCAGGTGTGTGGAAGTGGAATTCTTATTTCCACCCTGTAAAAGATGAGATCATGCATCCTTATATGGAAGGCTAAACAGTGTCTGGGCCAGTGCAGCGTATTGCTGAAATTAAAGAGCATAACAAGCTCTATTAAAGCACCAGGCAGCACAGGGATAATTACAAGATCCATTGTTATTAGGCCAGAGAAACAAATGTGTCTTATAAACCCTAAAGCTCTAGATCAAAAAATCACTCAGTAGTTGTGCAAGAGGGCTAGAAGCAAGCTTCTTTGGAGGTCAGGTTATTCTAGGTTAGTCTGTTACGTGATAGTGCACCTTGCTTTGAAGCAATGGTACTCAGTGAAGTTTGCGCAAGATGAAATGGCAGATAGCTCTCTGCCATAGTCAATGTTCCTACTTCATGCGCCTTCACGGAGCTGCTCTATGGACTTCTAGAGTTGCTTTATCGAATTCTGGTCTCACACTGAAAAAAAAAAAACCTTTCATCTGTCTAATGCTAATTGGCTTATTCCTCCTTATTCTCTACATCTTCTTAATCAGAGATGCCTTATCCCTGGAAATCATTCAAGTATTTGTGTGAAGCAAATATTTTGCCATAGTAATTGATTGGGTTGCATGAAATAGTAGTTGCTTTGAGACAAATTAGCAGAGGGACACTATTTCTTTGTTTCCCTTGAAGCCTAAAGTGCTCTGCACCCACAATCGCATGCCTTGAGAACGCTGGAAATCGTTTTTCTTATGTGGAGAAGCTAACAATTATAGTCTGTAAATTCATTAACAACTGTCAGTTTATGAGGCTTGAACTGAAGAGGTTCATCATAATTCAAACGTGAATGTGCGGAGCATCAGTGGCGTTTCAGAGGTGAAGTAGGGACTTTTAAAAAAATGCTGGCCTACACCTGACTTGGTCTTGCAGTTCAGTCCTGCTCTCATCTTGGAAACGCTAGCCAAAGGGGTGAGCAGGAGCAGATGTACTTCAACTTTGAACAATTTTCTATTAGTTTTAGATCAATGATTGATAGATTAATACAACAGGTTGCAGAAGTGGGATGTGTGACCTGTCTTTAAATCAGATGTCATAATCAGGTGGCTACTTGTCAATAGTAATGCTGCCCACAGGCCAGTTCTGCGGTTATGCATGGGTCCAACCATAGTTCCCAGGTACCTTGACTTTCTTGCACTGCACATTGAGAGGGAATCCTTCCAGTATCCACAGAAGGTCCTCTTCTTTGGCCTCTCTAGAGTGCTTTGCCACCCCAGAAGGGCTGACATTGGTTTTGTTGTACCACATAGAAGAAACTGTTCCACATATAAGAAACTATGGTTTGTGTGTCTAGGGAGCAGTTAAAGAAGGAGTGTGAGATCCCAGACAAGGAGAGAAGTGATCCTCTCACCCCAGGGGGAGGTGTTGCTGCACTCTGTGGTCTGAGTCCCAGGAAAAGAGACACTCATGAGCCTGCATGGGGTACTGTGTGGCACTCTGTTAAGCAAGAAGCAGAGATACTGGGATCCTGGAAGTCCTGCCAGGTCCCCAGTCCCAACTGCCAGGTTCCCTGGCTCTCCACAACTTGCCGGCATCAGTGATAGACCCGATCTTTCCCCAGTTGCAGAGTGACCAGTAACCCGTAGAACAAGTATGCTACCTTCTCTGCTTTGTGTCAGAAGCTGAAATTAGTCCTGGAAAGGGCACCGCATCTGCTTTTGAAAAGGCCATTATCTCCATCTGGAAGCTCTTGATCAGCATCAAGGGTTCAGAGACCATCTTAAGATAAACCTCCTTCCTTCCCCACTGAAAACCCTCCCTAGAAACAGTCTGGAAGTTGTAACTCATTCATTCCTTAAACTTGTATCTTCACCCAAGACCATATCCCACCATCTTCCTCTCTCCAGAATTTGTATGAGGCACCTTCCTTCTGGGATGGTCTTCCGCATATAGCCCCAAATCTGCAACAGTTCCCACACCACTATGTAATACAGCACAAGAAGGTCCTGTTTGCACCAGTGGGTCAAGGGAAATAAAAAGGCAAGAGGGAGCATTGAACCTCATGACCTCTCCAGGGAGCCGGGGTAGACAGACTAGACACATGTAAAGCTAAGTTGAAATCTCACATTACTAGTGTCCAGCACACATATCCTTTCTGTCTTCAAAAGCATACAGACAGTACTGTTGTGGTTCACACTTAATGGCAACCTGGGATTGCCTGCTGGTTTGGAAGACTTCAGAAAATAAACCTACCGCAGTCCAAAACAAGAGAAAACATGTATCTACAGGTCAGCCCTTCTTAATGGGGTCATCTGAGATTAGGTGTGATTCTCTCACAAGACACAAAGCCCCCTCTCCACCATTGATGGATCCAGCTGGAGTGCCTTGGAGTTTATACAGATGAGATGCAGACAGCTTATGGCCTGGGACGTACTATAGGGAATGTAAACTTATGCCAAGTATGCCAAATCTTGACACCTGCAGGTACCTGAGTATCCAAGTATACCCCTGTAACACCAGGCTGTGCTCACAGAAATGGAGCAAAAAAAAGAAGAGCTATCCCAGGCCACAAATCTGGGCTCTGGGCTGTCCATCCATGAATTTCTTTTCTTTAAAAAAGAGCCCACTATGAATGACAATCTCTGTAGGGATGTAAACAAAGCACCTGACCTTGTGGATGGCAAAAAAAGGCGGGTAAGAGCCCACCTTCCAACTAGTGTGGAGACTTCTGAGGGACCCTGATCCCCACCAGCCCTGCCTGCTCATCTCCCACAGCTGTTGGCTGAGTGAGCTCGGCCCTCCAAGTGCTTGGGGCATTGGGCACCATGGGCTGGGATGGTCACAGTCATCTGATGAGCAAACTGTTCCTCCTGTCTTATTTCCCCTGCCAGGAGCTCAGTGCAGCTGACTATTTTCCCAAATACTTTACTGCTTTTCCTGGATACATCTTCAAAGTTGGAGTCTTCACTGTTATTTTTCTTCTTTCTGTATTCTGACAACCTTGCTGAGACACTTGTGGGTGATAATGCCAGGAACACACATTCCTAAAACAAGATTGCATTTCCACCAAGAACAGTTGTTCCCATTTTTGTCAGGGGTAAGTGTTCGAATAAGCTTTCTGGCACCTCACTAGTCTCCACTTCCCTGGTCTCCATGAACTTACAGTCCTTAAGACTAGCTTGGACAACCTTTCAAAAGTTTGTGAAACTGCTGCTACTAACCAAATGGAAAAGAGAGTGCAGGATTTTTCACTGCTCCTGGTGTCCCATCACAAACATCCCTTAGACAATAGATAGCTTGAGCAAGTTGTGACAATAATGTGATTCTAGGCAAAATGTTGCTTCCAAAGTTAGAAATTTTGAGTGTTCAGGGAATTTGTAGAGCCCCTGCAGCAAGGTCTCTATGCAGAGAACGCATATGCTGTGAAATTAAAGCTGAGGAAAAATGAAAATTCACAAGCTCTTCCCTTGCAGCAATTCTAAACTCTATAGAAAGCCAGATAAAAGAGAGCAAGACTAGTGCTTAACACACAGGACCCTCTTGGCTTTCATCAGTGGCTTTGACTTGCAGCCTCCACATATGCTTTTGAAGAGAGCATGTCCTGCTGTTGAAATGGGCACAGGACACTGTATATAACCTGGAAGATTAGACATTAGCCCAGTATTTCCAATGCAACAGGATAAGAAGGATAACAGAATTTTAAGTACAGTTGTCTTCTCATGGTTTCATGTGGTTCTATATAGAGGAAAAAGTTATTCTGCTGTATTATTGCAGGCAGGACTATAGGGTATTGCAACGCTACATGTATTTCCAGTGTTTACATACACTGTGAGCTGAGAGCAGGCTCCAGTTCTCTGGAGGATTTTATTCCTTGATGACATCTTCATTGTTATTATTACTCATTACAAACAGATTTCTGGGAGTGAGGTCATTCAATGGCAAACCCATCATAAGCGTTTCCCAAAAAGTGTGCCTGGAGAAACCTTTTGGATGCAATCAGTTCTTCTGAACAAGAAATAAATAGAAGCTGATGTCGTTTGTGGCTTGCAAAACCTGAAACTTTGTCCTTCGGCTGTTTTCTGCTGCATGTTTCACCCCTGAAATAATAAAACACAAACACCCTGTCCTCTCTGAATTTTCTTTGAAAAAATCCCAGCAAAGTATTTATCCAGAAGTAGCCGTTATCCTGAAAAAAACACAAACTCTGGTTTGTAAATTACTCCTGATTTACCTTTCTCTAGAACTTAAAATTTGGAGGATGTATCAGACTGAAATGAACCCATGAACACAAACAGCAGCATTTGCAGCTCTGTTCAGGACTCAGAAGCTGTGGTTTCCAAACCAATCCTTAACTAACATGGGTCAGCTGTACAGGTGAAAGCAGCATTGTGCCAAACTTGCCCCTTGTTGGCATGGAGTTTTTTTTCTCAAGTTATTTTGGCTAAACATGGTTCCAAACTGAGTCTCTTTGTGATATTTGCAGTCCCTTTCTAACGGCTTAAAGGTTTGGCCCAGACCTCCCCAAACATAAAGAACATTTAATCTTTCATTTCTGTTAAGTGAGGTTCTAAGCTGACATAGCTTTGAATTTTTGTTCTGTTTTCAGAAAGTTTAATGACTTATCTTTTCTAATAATAGGATGGTTCAGATATTTCTTTCTAGATCATTCATGAAAGTGTAAATAAGACAGGCTTTTGTATGAAACTTTGCAAGGGGCTTTTCAGCATTTACTCCTGATAGTCACTGTTGTCCAACACCAGCTATGTTACACAAAGTTCATATTTTCTGATTAAAATAATACTTTAATTCCACAAATATATATCTGCTTTTGATTAAAAAAATGCAGCAATGCAAAAAAAAAAACTTTGTTTTTTGAATGGGGTGCAGAAATCTGTATCTGCTTTACCACTTTGGTTTTGAGTGTTTTCCTATGCTTTATGTTGTCTCATACCTTCTTTGGCCTTGTTAAGGTGTTCCTTCTCCTCCCCAACTCCACTCCCTAAGAGGCGGAGTAGCACAGGAAAACCCATGACATCAGTAAGACCTTTCCCACAAATCAGCCAGAAATTAAATGAAAGTGAGGTATCTAAACAGGATGTAATTAGCAACAGATCGTATATATGCTTTGTCCAGTATGCAGCGATATTTGATACATGTTGTCCCTCTTCTTTCTCACCTACTTTTTTCCTTGGTGAAATAGTTAATAATAAAGACTTACACAGAGTCATCTGAAAACTTCTGACTTAAGACTCAGTGAAGAAAGTCTCTCATTTAAAGAATCGTGTCTTCCCAGGGGTGTTGTTTTGGGCTGTCTGCTGGCTTGAGAAGAGAAAATGGGATTGTTTTACAATTGAGTCACAAGCTGAAAGTTAACTCTGATCTTCTAGGAACTCACGAGCTAAGCCATTTTTTACGACTATAAATATTTAACTCCAGGCTACTGTAGTTAGTTTATATCAATTTCTCAAGGGCTGCATTTTAATTTTTAGACATAGTGAGCAGCACAATCTCTGATTACCTTGCATGGGACTGTATGCATATGCCAGGATCTCCTTCTTGATTAACAGCTCACAGAATTTAGCTCTTATCTGAGAACAAAGGCATAAAAACCCCAAGAACTTTTGAAACACACCTTAGGTTTAATAAGGAAACTAGTCTTTTTAGAGAGAAAGTATTTAACAGAAGTGTTTTCTAACTGAAAAAAAACAGTTTCTGCACAGTAAAAGAGAAAAAAATTCATCCTTGCAATGATCATGGTAGAGGATTTTATAGGGTTACTTTTCTTGGCTGTATTTTGCCTTTAACTTCTATCTATAGATATATTTTTCTGTCACTGTCAGTTTTAGGTTGTCTCTTTGCTCTTGTTTTCATCACCTCCCTGAAAACTCTGTGTCACTGCCAGGCTCCACTCACCCTTCTTTCTTTCGCATGTTCCAGAAAAACTCCATTTCCATTACTCTCCTCCTCAAATCTGCATCCAAAATTTTTACAGACTCTCTTGGTCTTGTTGTATGCTTTGTTCCAGACAGCTAGTGGAACAACTTGTTGGGGACAGACTTTTTTTCTTTGACATCTCCCTCATTTCTTCCATTCATCATTGCAGACAATACAGCCATCATTTATGTTTTGTGGATGAAACTATGTCTGAATACATTTCCCTGTCTGCTTTGACTGTTTTTTACATATAGCATAATACAATAGCAATAAGATACCAAAGATACACTTTAATGAGCTGCTGGTCATGTTTGGAAACTAATTGTTTTATAATGATTGGTAATATCACCTCTGTTTCGGTATGAATGCTGAAAAGCTAACTTCTGAGTTTCTGGGAGTCAAATCTTGTTCTGAAATGGTAACCTACGTCTTGGTTTTTGTTCATCCTACTTAATTTCAGACACTTGCATAGAAGTGTCTAATTCAGGGGCTTCCTTACTACAGGCTGGCTCTGTTGTAAACAGTGGAAGGACAGCTAAGCCTCTGTCAGGTCTCAATTGCCCTTTGAAAATGCCCAATTCTCTTCACCAATTCAAGATCTTTCTGAATTCTGTGAAAGTTAAACGGTTCAAAACCCCGACTCTGGCCATCAGTACTGTTCGATGACCAAGACACATGAAGGAACTGTGAAGTGAAAGAAAGTGGAAAAGAAAGTCTGGCACTGATGTGCCATTCTCCTCCAGCCAACGTTAAATGAATATGCTGAAAGAAAACTAGCTTGTGATGAAAACTGTCTGTCGTGAACCCTAACAAAAACTTGTCACACTATCCAAAATGATTGTATTTTTTACATGTATATAAGGTTTTCATTCCACAGAACCTGCAGTTAACACTGCAAATGCTGTGTCAGCAAGGTACACCTTACTTGCATTTCTCCATGTTTTTGAAAATGCCACTGGAATTCTGCTTGGACTGGACAAATAAATGGCAATGAATTCATCCAGTGGCAAACCTAACAGGCATTTGTGCCAACAGGAATTTGGTTGATGAAGGCATTAGAAAATAGCACTGTGGTGAAAACAGGACAGACCAGTTTTTCAAGGAAAAAAAAAAGTTGCTTAGTCTACCTGTTGGTGTCCTCTCAAAACACAATTCCCAACCTTTTGCCAACTAACAGTTTTCATCTAGAGCTATGTTTATTCTGCTTTTTAGCATGATGCACCTTCTGTATAATGAGGTCCAGAAATGTTTATGCCCCAAAAATAAGAAACAAAAATTCCAGAGACTGAATGCATATAGGCAATCCTCAGCTATTCTCTATGTTTTAATATTAATTAAATTAGCAAAGCCGTGGTGTTTGATCCACCATGATGTTAAGTTATACTCCATTTAAAATGAACATTTTCTGGTGCAAGTGGAAAAGTATCTAAGCCACTTGCCTTTAAGGGAGAGTTGCTTTCTCATGGCCTTCTCCTTCCATTTTAACCTCTCATACACCATTGCTTCGTGCCATTAAATAGTTGCCAAGTTATACCACAGGAGAGGCTATATTTTGGTGTTGCATAAAACAATCCCTTCACACAAATATCTTAAGGAACCACTCAAGGGATCAGGAAAAGGATCGGTTGTTTGGAAAAGGTAGTCTTCAGTATAGGTGAATCATTGAGGATGCTATAAAGTGATATATATGCTGTAGTGGAAGGTTACCCAATGAAAGGCCTCAGTCTTGCAAGGTGCTGAATGTTCTGTCATTGGTGAATAAAAAATGAGGATTTTTTGCAAGTGCCTCTTAAATACTTGACAAGTTCCAGGACTGCTCTGAATGGAAGTTTCACTGTAGAGTTTGTTAATCCTTTGCTAATATTTGGGTATAGGTTTCAACTATGCTAGAAGTAATAGGGTGTTAGTGTGTGTGTGTGTACGTGTAGTTCAGCAAAATGTTCCATCAGCGAAAACTCTCTCTAGTGGGGTGACTGCAGAAGTGAGAAAAGTTTTCAACCCCTACACTGCTGAGCTTCTGTGAGGACCCAGGGCAAATCTGAAAAATTGGCAATGCTCACAAGTCTGAAATACCTCAGGAGTGTATTTAACCTTCACTGAAACTTTAAATCTTAAGACCTTTTAGTTTCTAGAAATTAAACTTCTCTATGATCAAGGGTCATGTGAAATAAATTCAGCACAGGATTGTTATTATCATGTAACTGACCGACAAGTCATAATAATCTGAGTCATCAATAGCAGTTACCTCCAGATATTTGTTAGATGTAAAATCATTTTTTTGTATTGCAAAGATAATAGATGTCCCGTGTAAGTATCTTTTTTCCTTTTTTGGCAAGAAAAAAGTGGACAAGTGTTTGGTTTACCTTGGTGAACCTGCATGACACAGTTCCCAGTTGCACTGAAGAAAGTCCATGGTGCTTTTCATTCACTTTTCTGCTGATCTGTCTCCTGGAATCATGTAAGGTTGGATGGCTTATGTCATCTGCAACTGCCCCTTTTTGAAACCACTGTTAATCCAGAACTGCTGGAGTTTGGCATGCTCTGACTACTGCTGTTTTCAAACGTATTCAAAATCTCTAAGCAAATTCTAATGGAAAGGCCTGCAGGTCTGCTCTTGAACCTTGTATGGGACATGGAAGCTGGTTTAAATTTGCTTAGAAATAAATAAAAATTCAAACTTTATTGATGAACCTTACTTCAGTATTGAGCCTGGAACAAACCAGACTGTATTTCAAATGGGGGTCTGGTTTAAATTTCTACTGATCCTTGTTATCAGTAAATTTTTGTTCGGTTGTCCTAACAACCATGGTATTATTTCTTTACATCAGGCACAAGACCTTCTGCATACACTAGGACATTCAGTCCTGTCACCAAATTAAATGGCTGCTGCAAGTTGCCTTTCAGTTGACATGGCATTTAACAAACAACTTATGACTTAGAGAAGTCTTTATGGTAATGCTGACATAGTATCCACTGGCTGATGCATTTTCATCTGAGAAGTTTCCAAGAGTACAATTCAGCTGTTTAGTGTTACTACAACTCCTACAAAAGCAAGCCAGGTACGAAAGTGGGGAAACTTCTCCTACACTAAAAGTTTCACAGTTGCCACTGTGATAAATATATTGATGCCTATTAGAGGCCATCTGTTTGCAGTCCAGGACTGAAAAAGGGTAGATGACACCTAAGGATTTTACAGTATTATATTATGTGAAAACTTTTTTGTTGTGTATTGTAAATTGTAAATAAAATTATCCCTCTTGCAGATCAGTTATGTTTGCTTCTTCTGTAGTAAGAGGTTGCATATGCCTCTTAGTTACATGTATTTTACCCTAGCTTTTGATCCCCATGCTCAGATACAGCTGAAGTTTCTGCTTCATGGAAAGGTAGAAACCAGCTAATTTTTCAGGGAAAGAGAAAATGAGGCTTTCTTTCTGTATCCAGACTATTCTAGAAACATCTGGTAAATTTGATGCTTACGGTCAGCAAATATTTTAGTGGAAAATTAGGTCTTGTAGTTTTTTTGTTTTGTTTTGGGTTTTTTTGTGTTGTTTTGTTGTTCTTTGTTTGTTTTTAAGCAGGAAAGGCTGCAGTCTGCATTTACTGTTGCTCCTGTAGCTCTGAATTCTGCACCAGATTACTGCACTGTGAGACTGGGTAGCAATACTGCATAAAGCACAGTACACCTCCTGTAGCAGTAGCATTAGGCAGAGACTACCTTTTTCTCCTGGTAGTGGTAGGCCATGTCTGTAAAAAGACTGGGCTAAATTACACTCTTGGCATATACTCTCCATATTCCCTTACTTTTCCTAGAAAAAAAAATACCCCAAAATGTCTGAAGCATAAGAAAGAAATTCTGGTTTTTGTAAAATTTTTTAGACTAGTCAACATCTTCCCCCATCCCCCACCACCTCCCTGCCCTGCCATCCCCTGCAGTTAATAATTTCATATGCTGTCTAAGAAATCCAAAAAAACATCTCTGGAATGAAGACACCTCCTTTCCTGTACCCTCTCTGTCCTGGTTGTCAGAGACGTTATGCAAATCCATGTATCCTATTCTGCAGGATTACAGTTTAAGTGACAAGAAAAAGGACATAAAGAAGGAATTATTGTTATTCCAACTACACATAGAGGGAACTGAGCAACAGTCTTTAAGTGACTTGCCTGTGGTAACTGTGACCAAGAAAATCAGAGCTTTACCTGCTACCATCCATATAGCATATCACATTGTATTAGTGTTTTTGCCTTTACTTAGACCAAGTCACTCATACTAGTTTTGCATTAATGTGTATGTATCACTGCTGTGCTTCGAAGAACTAATTAGAATCTGTGTCCTGCTGGCTTCCAGAATACAAACGCAGAACAGAAAAGGTCCCTGTCACAGCGAGTTTGCAATCAAGCCTGCTGCTAAGCCCGAGGAATAACAATATTTTCTGGTGTGATCTAGAGTTCATTCTCGTGCTACTCAGAGTTCATTGAAAGCCTCAATTTTAACTCCAGTCAAAGATCCCTGGAAAGACAGCTTTATTCACTAAATTCACAGATCAATGCAGCAAGATTTGCATATAGGCAAGTATATAAATCCTGCTTTGCAGTATATTTTACTTCTCTTGCACTGTGAATTTTTAAAGAGTCTTGTGTCAGGAAGAGGCAGTAGTCTGACAGCACTAGAAAATGAACTCCTTTGTTTATCTGAAGAACAGGTATAGTCCATGCAGGAGCAGTATCAGCTTTCTCTGACTGTGTCCACCCATCTGGCAGCAAGCGTTTCAGGGAAAGAGAAGACAACACAGCCTGTATGTTTGTTCAGACTTTGGCTGTCTTTCCGGGAGTGCAGTGGTGCCAAGCTTGGGTTCAAACACCAGGATGCAGCCTTAGTATTACCACTTTCCCACTCTTTTTTAAAATAAAAAAATAATTTAAAAAAGGGAGTATGCTGACAATAATCTAATTTCCATGCTTTTGGAGTATCTTTTAGTCACTTTTGCAACCTTTTTGCAACAATAGAAATGAAAAGGGTTTTTTTTTTTATATGGAAATTTAAAATGCTCTCCTAATTGAAAACTTAAAAGAAATAGGGCTTTGTGAATAGCATAAAGTGCACAAGAGAAATATGTGAAGATGGTAACATTGTGGGTGCCACTTCAGATTCAGCACTCCTCTCCTGAACTTGACCTGAGAGCAAATGTCTATTTTGCATAGTTCATTTAAAAATATGATTTAATTTTTGGTGTCCACAACTAGGGTTGAATTTGAGCTAGGAGCCACAGAATAACATTGCACCACCCCACTGCCAGTTCTGTAAATTAGATATTTGCTGCTGTTTCCACTATTCCTGAAGGCCTATCTTCCTAAAGGACTTATCTCCATTTTGGTTTTGCTAATCTTGTATTCTGTTGCAGCTCATAAAGCCATCACTCTGTCCCATTCTGAAGACCAGTAAAATCAGTTGTCTTGGTCAAAAATATATGCAGTTACTTTCTCAGTGTAGCCTGGTCTGAGAAGGAGTCTGGTTAATTAACATTGATTACAATCCACCAGCTGCAAGTAAAAATTGATCGCCAAGGTTCCTAATTTGAATGCCTCTTTCCTGATTTCAGTATTTCTGTGAATGTCCAATGAGAGAGACACGGACAGAGAGCGAATCCAGTTTTTAAAAGTCCCAGTTATTCATAGGTTCCCCTTTGAACGACATTGGTGATCTTTCTGGTTCTGTTTTATCACCCCGTGGGACCATCATTTGTTAGCACAGCATCTAATTGCTGCAAATTGTCAGTGTGCACATTTGGACCCTCTTCAATGCTCCATTTTTTATTGAGAGAGGAGCAAAGGTATTGATTTTGGATAGCCAGGGAGAATGCCAGGGATATTAGTAAGGAGCTCAGAGAACACAACACATAAACTTTTATGACATGATGTCAAACCGGATTGTGCAGGCATAAATGAAAAGGACAACATCTTCTGTAATTACTGCAAACATATACCATACATCTATTAGAAAAAGGGTACATTTCAATGAAAAAGAGACCCTGCAAAAAGTGGCATCTCATAAAATTTGTCTGGCTAAATAGGAAAAGAGGAAAGATTTTTAATTGTACCTCTGGAAATGACAACACAGGAGCCAGGGGCTGTATTTCTGCTGCTGTTTCACTGTGACTGAAATGTATATTTGTGTAGACTAGTAACCCCATTCCATCCTCCTTTGAGTTTCAGTTTGTGTAATCTCATGCAAAGCACTGGCACTCTTCCAACGAAGCTCATGCCAGGGTGGGCTACAGCTCAACTGCTGCCCAGCTCTGCTGAGTAAACTTTGTCCTGATCCTCCACACCAAAGTCAAATTCATCCCCATAAACATGAAATTGCACATCCCCCAAAATGATCCAGTAACCACTTGAATTGCTGTAGCATACAGAGTTACCATTATGCTGAAGTCTAACTAAACAGCAATTTAACCAGCTAAGCCTATGCTTTCGGCAACCGTCGAGCCCTTAATTCACAATCACAGCTGGTGGTAAGCTGGTGTATGCTAGACCATGGCTTAACTCACTTATATCTGAGTCCCAGCTTTTCTGGAGATATTTAAAAGCCATGTGGTCATGGTCCTGTGCAGCCAGCTCTAGGGGGCCCTGCTAGAGTGGTTGGTTGAACCAAGTGATCTCCAGAGACCCCTTCCAACCTCAGCAATGATGTGAATTGCAATTCTGTGAGGCAATAGAAAGAGCATAAATATCTTTGCAGCTATTGTGTAATTCTGTTTCTACTTACAAGTTTGTTTATTTACTTGTTTATGAATTTATTTTAATTCTTAGATTTCTAAATTCACTGAGTGAAAATTTTAAAGGTGTACATGGCTACTGGATGTAATTTTTCCACAGGATCTCTTGCTTCAGGCAACAGCAAAAGGTGCAGGAGTTCCCAGAGGAATTCCCCCACAGATTAACAAGAACTTCTCCGATCTTTGAAACACAGCTTTAAACTTGGAACAGCAGTAAATGAATGGTGAAGACTGAAATGATGTCAACAATTTGTGTGGCAGCCAAAGAAAATACAAAGGGGCCCTCAATGGCTTCATCTCTGATTTTGTTGCAATGCAGCTGTGAGTAATAATTTTGCTTTCTTTTCAGGCACAGTACACTACATCTGAAATAGTTTCTGAACTTAGTGCACAGTTTCCTGACCATCTATTATTTTCCTTGGGGATCAGGAGTCTTTCAAGCATTGCAGTGAAGGGTTTGATCCTAGCATATCGTGCAGCAGGGAGATGGGTGGTGGTCTGCTGGCCTGATCTCACAGGTTGCAAAGCTTGGGGAAAGTCACTATTTAGACATATTAATATAAATTTATTGCTGGCACTATCATTTATTTTGACTCAACTGAACAGTGGCCAATTTTGTCCTATTTTAAGCATGTGTGCAGAGAAGTTATGCAAATGTGTAAGTTTTCTGTATGGGTGGGTTTAGAAAAACCTCAGTGGGAATAAGGAGATAGATTAAATCTCTCTTATTCTAGTCTGTAGAAGGTCTGCATTTGTTGCAATGGCTGACATTTTTAGGAGTTGAACACAACCGGGAGAAAGGTCTCCCTTCATGCATATATAAAGGACTATTTTATACAGTAAAAGAAAATTAAAGTATATTTAATTTCATGACAATGAAATCAGGGTGATATTCTAAGCAGTGGTATTTATTTATCTTTCGTTTTGAAATTTTCATTAATTTCTTAAAATATCCTGAAAATGACTAACTGAAATAACATCCCTCAGTGCAGTCCACATGAAGCAAATCTATAAAATAAAATAAAGAGTAGACAGCACTATGAAGCTGAGACAAGGGAAAGACACTATTTCTGCTTTGGATTCTGTGTTGCACAGCTGCTTTTTGTGGAACAGCACTCTCCTAGGAAAGTGCATTGTTGGACTCATCAGGTTCATAATCTAAGAGGGTTAGAAACAAAAGAGGTTTTTATTTTCTATATTAAACTGAGAGGCAGTTCTTCCCCTCTACTCTTCTTGTCTGGAGAAGGCAAGTATAGCCCAAAGCCCAAAAACACCTGGGTATTTTGTTTGGTTAAGTGCCCACTACTGCCAATGTTTTGGGATGCCTCTGATCCCTTCCATTTTCTTCCTGGGGCACAGTATGGTGTGTTTGGTCCTTTTGGGAGCTTGGAAGTTTGCTGTGATATGTTGCGGCATTTTGTGGCTGGTATGTGGACTGAATGCATAGCCCTTTTTTTCCCAGGAAAGTCTTTTCACTCAGCTCTGTAGGAAGGAAATGACAAGCCTTTGCATACGTTTAGTCCTAAATACCTGTGGTGTAGGGAATGCAGGTTGCAAAACCTTTGGGGCAGAGGTTTGTCTTTTTCACTTGTGGTTTACCTAGCCTACAGCATGGTCAGGCATCAGGTAAGTAGTATTCATAACAGCAATGCAGACAGATATGACCAATATTGCTCTGGAGATCAGAGAAAAATTTATTAATTAAAGTGAAAATATGCAGGTAAAACACAGATAGCAGTAGGTTGACACCTTTGGCAGCTGGATCTTGGGTTTGCATGAAGTCTCCAAGTCCCAACAATATCTCTTGCCCTTGTTTACGCTAAATTTGCTACAATCTACACAGCTGAGGGGCATAATTAAGGAATTGCATACATTTAATTGCAAGCAATATTAAAATATTAGTAACAAATACTGGTACCTGCCCAAAGAATATATTATATAACACAAGTTGCTTAGCCTATTTTAAAAATGAGTTTTAGTGAGGATGCATTAGAAAAATTACTACTTTGTGAGGACTGTGCTGTTGTACATATAAGCCTTTTGATTATGAACTTTATGGGATTAAATTTCTCTGTTATTTAAATTTCTGTATTCACTCTGCACATAGAAAAGATGAAATTAATGCTGCTATATGTGATAAGAACTTCCTCTAGGAAGGTGCTATTTAGATTCAGGAGTTATTCCGAAGTCTAGATAACTGAAAAGTGTAAGAATTTTTCTTATGCGGGAAAAAACCACCAAGAGAGTAAGTGTCCTAGAACTGGGCAAGTCTTTTCCTAAAGCAACAGGAAAAAAAAAAAAAAAAGTTTGTTACAATGACAACAGTAAGCCTGGAGTTTTGTCAGTTGCAAAGACTGTACACTCTAATATCTTGAGAGATTAGGCCGTAAGGGCTTTACACATTCACTTCCAGCATTTTGTCAGCACCTAGTTTGACAACGTAGTTTTGTTAATGAATATAAATAGTTGTATATGTTCGTCTATCACTTATTGCCAAAGATCAGGGTCATTGATACCTAAATAGATAGATAGATAACTGGCTCCGTATTCAAAAGAGTGCCCAGTTTAAAAAAAAATGGAACATCTATTTTGACATAACTTGAAGCAACTATTCCTTTTGTGATTTATAACATCTTCATACTAAAGCTAAAGACAAGTGTAAGCAAGCTGATTGCTAGGCACACTGCCTGTTCCTCTCTGGAGACTCCCCAGCAGGAAATAGCTTCAGCTGGCATAGGAGCCAAGGCAAACTGATGGAGCTCTCAGGTAACTCTTCTGTTAGGAAGACTTGACAGATTATATTGAAAGTTTGATTCCTGACAGGGGTCAGTGACAGATTACTTTGAGTAAGGGGTAACCTGCCTCCTGGCTGCTGCTTTTTCTCTGGCACTGTTACGCAGTTGCACATCTGTCATTATTCTCCAGAGACAGTAGATGTTGCTCCCGGGGATGGATTAGAAATGCACCTTTTGACCTAGTGAGCCAAAAGACTCTTTTGTCCTGCTTGTAAAGGTTGTGAACTGGCAGTCTGGAGCAGCAGAAGAGAGAACATCTGAGGAACAGGCTGAGCAGAGAGCAACATTTCAGAACAACTCTGGATTTAGGGAAGTGAAAGAACATTTGACCAAGTGCTTTTGTATTTCTGTTAGTTAATTACTGGGTGAGCAAAACCACATTCCCTTAAAGGTCTGAGTTTGAACCCCACAGCTTTGTATGGACTGTGCTTAAAAGCAGGATGGGATTGAAACCTGCTCTAAGACCCCTCATGAAAGCTTCTGGAAGTTCTATGTTCTTGTAAGCTAAAGACTGAAATTTTTATGTGATAAAACGTGGTTACCAATGATCATTTGTAAAATTGCCCTTTTGTATAATCTAAATACTGCCTGTCTTCTCAGATTCTTCTCTTGTACCCCCTGTCATACTTTCTCTCGTTTTGCTTGGTCTTTCCCTTTTTATCACACATCACACCCTTTTCTGTGTTGCAGCTCCTGCCCTTCTACTTGTTCTTTAATGAATACTTAGTGCTGTGTGCACACAGTCCTCAGAGATTCCTCTAAACCCCTTGTGTACATCTAGGAAGAATTTCAAGGTGGCTGCCTTTTCAAGAGGAAAACCTTAACAGGGAGAAGCTGAGCAGAGGCTTAGCTAGGTCTATACAGTAGATCTCTCCTCCTAGCTGTGGCTTTGCCCAGAGCTAGCAAGCATTAAAACAAAGCAGATCAGATAGTACCTCCAGGACCAGCTATTCACTCCTTACCAACAAATGGCTTAGTCACTTGTTGGTATCCCAGCCTCAAAACTTACATTAGTTAATTAATGTGACATCAAGGGAAACAAAACCAAGTTCAAATTTGGATGTCTGAAATGTATATATTTAATATACCTATATACACAAGGATGGGATGTAAAGATTTTAGACAAATACAAAAGTTTTTTCATTTCAACAGATTTTTCTGTTTGCAACAACTGCACAGGCAAAATTTTCAATTTTATCTTCCCTAGTAGAATCAATGCATTTAATAAAACTCAGCATGGTGTAGTTGGTAGGGCAGAGACCCTTTGGAACCAACAGTGTCAGATAAAATAAAGAGGATGATAACTAGCAAACTTTGCACTGATGTTTGTCAAGTCTGGAGTGTGTACCTGGAACTAGGATGTTCTTTTGATAGCTTTCATGCCAGTCAGAGAATTGCAGATATGCAGACCAATTCATTTCATTGTTGTCTTGCCAAAACTGCCTCTTCACCTGACATTGTAGTTAAGGTTGGAGTAGATAGATAGGTTTTAAGCACGAAAAAATAAAGAAGGAAAAAAAAGGATCCTCCCCACAGTCATTGAAATACTACAGGCTGTTGCTTCACTTGAGTCAGCCTGCTGAAATCTCTGGGTGGCATTTTCTCTTTCCACTAGTGTATTCTGGAAGATGCAAGTAAGTCTTCATTGACTGCAGGTCCACTTTTCCCCATTTCGGCAGCACTTTGCCTAGGAAAGCCTGAGTAGAAGCTGAATAAAGACTACAAGATGTGTTAATGATAGCAGCTGCATTAGCCCTGCTACCTGTACCACCAGAAACAGGCTGCCAGTAACTCCCATCTAAAGTAGTTAGAAGAAAACAATAATGAGCTTCAGTCAAGGCAGTTATTTTAAACAAACACATTCATTCACCACACTGGACTGGCTCCCAACTTTCGGCTGATGACGGCGACAGAGTAGGGTGTGATATCTGCACCTGACTTTCTTTCTGCCGTTTCCTGCTCAGCTCCTGCTTTGATCTCTGTTTCTGAGTGCAATTATGAAGTCTGAATCAGACCCAGGCTCTCATTTCTTCTGCCCCAACTTGCCTTCATTTTTAGCTCTTAAGGAAGACACTGTGATTCTCAAATACTTGCCTTTTATACTTAGTCCAATAAAATGGACCACCTGCAAATTCAGGTTACTTTATTCTTTTTATTACCTGCTTTTTATTATGTAGCCAACATACCCCAAAAGTACCCAGAAAGTGCATGTAAAGTATAATTAATCTTGTGAAAGGAATGTATCTTCTTTGCCTGAAATTGTACCAAACCCTTAGGTGACATACACTGGCAGAGCTCCACTGAAATCAGCCCAGTTATCTTAATTTACAATACTCTTATGTTTGGCCCAATCCTTTTATTCTCAGTGATAAGTGCATACTGAGCTGGATCTTCAAGGCTACAGGGATTGGTTACCAGTGGGGGCCAGTTACCATAGCTCTGTTAACTGAAATAGCATTATCCTGATTTACAGCAACCGAGCGTTTGCACTACCCTCCTCCCAACTTCCCTCCCTCCCTCCCCCTGTGCCTCCAGCATATATTGTTTCAGTAGCTGGCATTTAAAAATAATGTTACAATGGAAAAATATATTTACATGGCAATGATATTTTTCTATGGCTTTGCACTGACCTCAGGAGATTAGGACCTTGAGGTCCTATGTCCTACATCCTGTGTTTTATGTACATGGCATAGTAATCACCTTTAGGTTACACTGATGTATTTATTAGATAACCAGTTCCTGTTTGCTGTCAAGAGAGCAAACCTGAAGAATTACCAACCAAAACCCAAAGGTGCTGTTTCTCTCACATGCAGCTCTTGACAAAGGTATGACATTGTTTTTCAGTGTAAAATTTTATTCAATCAGGACCAAGAATAATAAGGAATCTTATACTAATCAGGACGTGTACATCTGTACACATGTACACATAAATACATATATAAATGGCAGCTCTCAGAGTAGTCCTTCTTGTAAGTTTTTCACTAGCCTAAGTGCAGTGTAAAAGCAAAATAATCACGTGTCATACCTCTAATTTTAGAGCTTTGGTTTTGTAAAAAGAATTGTCAAATTTGCCTCAGACACATTTGTGGACAAAGAGCTTAGTGTTTCATCCTTTATTAACCAGAACATTTTACTGTAGCCAATTTCTTGTTACCATCACAAACAGCACACATCAACGCCTTGTGCCTAGCGACTGTTGTAAATTCTTCTGGGAGAGTTAAGGTTGTAAAACAAGAACATTAAGTGCATGCCGAAAAAGCACAACCCAACTGTTTACAGCTCCTACATAAATGTCCTCCTTATGTTTCCTTTATTTTTTTTATTAGAAAGTGACAAGTCAAAGGTCAAGTATCCAGCAAATGCCCACCTTTGATGTCTGTTGAACCAGAGCAAACTAAGTTTAGATAATCCTCAATACTTTGTATAGTAGAGAAGGGCAAGGGCATGCAGGAACGAATCAAACATCATTTTTTCTTCTGTACTTTTAGGAAAATTCTTCAGATGCTGGAATCTTGGGCTTAAATCTGGTGTCAGGCAGACCCACATAATCATGGCCTTCAGTGGAGTTGCTCAAATTTCACGATGATACAAGCGATGAAAAGCTCAAATCTGTATTATTTATGGACCGATTGGATTATATTTGCAATATCACCAGAATAAACTTACTTAAAAAACAGTCTTGAACATTTAAAGGACTGACTCTATCCTGTTATACTCACTTTCTGCTGCTGTAGCTTCACTGACCTTTTAAAGACAGAACTCTTCATTAAACAGTTAAGCACAGAGTTAAAGGGAAAGCATTTCAATCTCTTCTCTGAAGTGGCTGACTTTGAAGTTTTGCAGTGCAAAAGATACAGTTCAGACTGGAGTCAAATACTCGCCACAGGAACTACTATTCGTACAATAGCAGAGGGTGTGTTACAATGGAGTTTTGCTGAATATACAGACTTTTTGAACACAGTCAATACACGGTGTTCTTTTAACAAGTTGATCTCTTCCTGGAGTCATCCTTTAGATCCTTTATTACAGGAACTAGTGCAAAAGAGTTTCACTCAAACAGGGTAATTCCTTTGACAGATATGATAACAATAACTATATTTTCCTTTTTGATACATGGTGTTTGGTTTCACTTCACATGTCTGTATTAAGGGATCTTTTAATGGGCATTTTACCCTATTACTGGATCTTAAATTGGGATCATTTTGTAATCAGTAGTGTTTCAACCTGACACAAACAGCAGAAAACAGCTGAGAAACAAGCCAGGCTTCTGTAGGCATTTCACAGAAGCTTCTTCAAGTACTTAATAACTGTTAGAACAGTATGTAAACTGCACTGAATGGTTCCTAATTTTCATGCTTCAAACTGTCTCTACAGAGCTGTTAAATTTTCCCAATGAGGAGTGATACAGAGATGTTCTGGCTATACTTCCATAGATATTTCCTTAAGGAAATGTTTCTATTTACCAAATCCACAGGGAGTATTTTAATAAGACAGACTCCCCCTCCAGCATGATCCACCAGTAAATGACAGTGTGGTGCTAGTGTTGTTTCTCACAGTAAAGATATTTTGGATTTGCTGTAGAAAACAAATTTACATTCCTAACTTTTCTCTAATACTCCTGTCCCTCCTTGAAAAGCCCAAATTCACTTTTAGCCATCTTTCTTGTCAAGTCCACTATGCAGCGTATCTGTGGATATTTCTCTTATTCTTAAAATCTTTTTAAAAAGAGACCTCCTATTTTTCATACAGTTTTAGTAGTTCTCAACAGTTATAGCAATACACTGAATGTAGAATATATTATGTATTTGTCATTTTACTATTAATTAGATAATTTCTACTGGTATAGGAATGAATCTGAAATTTGCCACACCAGTTTAGCTTTATGAACACGCATGCACACAGTCATACAAGCACAGAGTCACTCCTCCATGCAGATGTATCCACAGATATATCCTTTTTCCATTCACAGTTGCCTATAAAAACTTGTAATATTTAGAGACTCAAGACAAGACAGAAATATTCAGACATGGGTAAGCCAAGATGCTAAGCAGCTCTGTGGCTGTCCCAGGTTCATTCAGTGCACTCCAAGCTCTTTTGGACTTACCATCTACATCACTTGAATTTTTTTACTTGAAAGTAAACACTTTCCTCTAATTTCACTCTGCTAGGAGAATCAGTTTCATTTAGAAAACTAGTGCGACAGTTACCAAAGAAAAGAGCAAACTATAACTATTGAAGAGAAATTTTATCCATAAGAACCACCCCTTAAGAAAGCAAAAAGATGAAACAAACATGTTTAAGAGCCAACACAATAAAGAGAGGTTTTACCATGGACTATAGAACTGCACTGCTGCCTGCCTCATCCTACCACTACTCATATTCTTCAAAAACAACAACAAAAATACAAATAAATGGTCTGTCCATTTCTCTTTTCTTTTTTCTTTTACTTTTTTTTTCTTGTTCTCTTTTTAAGAAGCCTTCATTTCTGCCTCAGCTGCCATAGACTATGACTGTTTCTAGGCTAAGTAAAACTCTCCCATATGCAAGGTTTCCTCCTAGCACAGGAGGAGCCAGTCGCCTGTGTCTATCCAGTAATAAGTTATATTCTAGCTGCAGAAATCTACAGGATGATTCAGAAAAATACACCCATAGGATATTACCATGAATTAATTCTAGATATATAGCATTTTAAAAGAACATCTATCTAAATCTTAAACATTTATAGTACTCTGCAAACTCTGCGGCTGTCTTAATTTTTGTGAAAGAGGGCATAGAGATCTCCCAACAGTGTCTCTGAAAATATGGGACCCAATTATATACACTTTGCATGCCTCAGATACCTATTGAGTGGAAACTGGAACAGGAATCTTTTTTTCTGAAGATGATGATGACAATTTAGCTTTTATTTTTGGTTATTTTTTTTGATGTCTCTAAAGAAAACAGCAGTTATCTGTTCCCTCTCTGCTGTTGCACGGCTCAATTCCTTAAAAATAATTCCTTGAAGATAATTCAATTCTTCTTGCTTTTTCCTGTGAAATATACTTTCTTAGACAAGAGTTCTCACCTCAAACTGTGTCGTTAAATTCCCCTCACTCTTTCTAAGGGCTTTCATATGCATCCATTTTGATTTGTGCTAGTAGAAAAAGTGAAGCTGAAGAGTCAAAGTCCATCAAGCAGTTTGACAGAATCCATGCACTATATCATTTTTAAATTTACATTTGTCTTCAGGACACAGTTCCCTGTATATTGACTGTCTATGTACACATACACATGGTTAAGGATATTTACTGTTTTGCTAAAGTACAACATTGCATGATAACAAAGAATAACACCTAACTTAACAGACAAGCAACTGCCTGTAACATTTTGATATAGATAGAAACAGCCATGATTTTTCTCCTTTGGTAATATAAAGAATGAAATACAAACTAAGAATGATCTTCAACTGATGGTGACTGCCAAAAATACTATTATTATCCTCTCCTAGGTCATAATTTTGAAATGGATAGATTAGAAGAAATCACAGGACAATATTAGGCTAAATACTGATGTCCTGACGCACAATTGCTCTGCAAAATGAGATTAAGAGATTCTGTGCTCTGGCTGGTAGACACTTAATTTCTGATTAGATGACTGGAAAAAACAGTTATGTTCAGAACGGTTGACTGGAAGAAATTGTCAGAGTGTTGATGTTTTCCAGGGACTGTGGCTCCACAATGCATGTTAATTCTATTTGGTTTTGTGAGAAAACAAATGGGTCATGTGTACTCCTTTGGGGAATTATGAGATTAACTTGCCATTTTGCAACTTTCCTTGCAAAATTCAGGCGGCATATAAAAGCCATAAACAGGACCCGATTTCATTTTATGCAAAAGGTGCTCAGTAGCCTTGAAAATGAAGCATGCTGGTTTCTCTAGCTTGGAAGTCAGAGTACAGTTAGAGGAAAGCAAGAGGTCTTTCTTTTCAAGTAACCACCCATGTCAGTTCTTACTTCATCTTCATACTAACTGGCCCAAAAGTGCTTTCCAAATTCTACATTAGTTTCTGAGAAAATGCTTAGAAACATCTGTCATTAATCTGAAAGCATCGTAGTGGCTGAACACAGATTTATAAAGCACTGAAATGATATTCATTAAATAAGATGTCATAAAAAGAAGCAAGTAACTAAGCAAAACCAACTGACGCCCCATGTATAACCCAATTCTGAGTTGCAATTTAGGGCCTGATATAACAGCCCAGGAGAGTTGAATAACAAAGATCCAACTTTGTCTGTGGGATGTAGATATGTTTAGTATCTGGGAACCTGAGTGTTCATTACAAATCAGCCCACCTTTTCTGCCCTGCCTTCTTCAGCAACTTGAAGAGAGTCTGGCTTCATGTTTGTCTCTTTCTACTGACGGGGAGATATACAAAATGTACAGTAATATGGTCCTAAGTCCCACAGCATAAGCAACACATCAGGTTACCAGTGTGGAATGGCTTCTGTGAGAGTGCTTATACCTAGGGACATTACAGTAACTGTCCCTTCCCAGCCACTCCGGGAGGGAACACATAAGCCCAAAGCTGAAGATAAGAAGCTCTGCTCTTCACCTGCCTTTCACTAGACAGTTGAAAGAGGCAAACACAGAGAAAGAAGTCCACTACTCCTCTCCAGGATCCAGATTGGCACAATAATCCCTCTACCATACACTGCTCTGGGAGGGATTGTCAGCTGCAAACACAATCCCTCTTGGAGCACCCTCTGGCTGTCAGCCACACTCTTACCACAGTGAGCCGTCAGGGTCTATCTGGCCCTTATGCATTAGTGTTGGACAACATATAAGGACTTGACTGGTTGGATCACATATTTTGTTCCTTTATTCCCGTACCCTAAAACCCCTGTCATACATACTTATTTGCTTCCTATAGTGGTTCCAATAATCATAGCTGCTGCAAAGAGTATGCTTTCTCTTGCAATTATCTTGCCATCAATAAATATAAGAAAATAGCAAAGGATTTCGCTCTCCACTGGAGACTGTATGATACTTGAGGTGTTCCTCTTAAAGAAAAGGTACATGTTTTAAGACCTGTCAGCAGCTGGAAAGATCTGCACCTTTAAAAAATTGTTTTCAGGTGATGGATTTGCTTGTAAAGGAATCACTTAAAGGCTCAGTGTAGCTTTGAGCTAAACCACAAGATGAATTAGCTTTATAACAATAAGACTTAGAAGAGGGGTTAGTATTAAATATTAAACATTTCTCCATTACAATTCTGAATGGAAATCTGGGTGTGATGGATTGATTTAAGGAAATAACCATTCATGTGACCATGCACAAGATGTGCATTTGCATTTCAGTCTGGAAGGACACCTTGTTGCTGCTATTAGCTCCTGCAGTCTAACAGAGGACTACAGAGCACAGAGGTGGGCATCCCCCCTATGCTCAGAATAACACCCTTGGATGCCTTGAAGGGCTGGAGGAGGGGAACCCTTTCCTCACTGTTGACTATGCTTTTTTGGTGGATGCTTAGAAGAACCTTTCTCAGAGCTAGGGAGACCAGAGCACCCCAACTTCTTCTTTACTTTCCAGAAGCAAACCATTACAAATTAGTCAGGCAAAACCCTGTGAGATGTTTCCTACGTAACAGTTTATGAAACAATTACCTCATTTGCCATAGTGTTCTAAAGTTAACAATAGCTTTTAAAAAATCAACTCAGATCTCTCTAAAAAGAGGCTGAGGTGGCAGAGAGGTTTCTAAAGTCAGTCAGCAACTACTAGCTCCTGCAGAGAGCTTCAGAGGCCAAATGGAACAGTCTTTGTAAGGAAGCTGGGCTTGAGAGACAAAATCTTACAGGAGTTTAATGGAAATTGGGTGCCTAGGTCACACAATTTGCTTCACAAAAGCCTAGTTTCTGATCATTTAGCTCCTGCAAACTATTCTGAGTCCCTTCCTCCCTAAATCCTATTAACTCTACAGTATTCAGGATCTTTTCCACATAAATCAGTTTTGAGCTGATCAGTATTTCTTTATTAATAGTTTCCAGACCCATGCTGTAGTATGAAAAATCAGAGAAACTCAAGCCAGAAAATTTGTAATGAATTTTGTCTTGTGAGAGATGGCAAAATGGCACAAGGATTAAATTGAGAAGCAGGAAAGTTGTTCTTAACAGCAAGAAGAGTTTCCTAGCTTTAAATCACTTTTAGTTAGTGTAAATAGGGATGTTCCCATCAATTCACTTGGATCTATGCTAACCAAAATTAGCTAAGGATCTAGTCCTCTTTGTTACCAAGAAGTCTTGTTCTGGCTGCTTTCTGACTATTCCAGTACAGTTAGCTGACTTGATGCAGCTCAAGCTGTCAGTGTTCTGGAATCCCTTGTTATATATCTCTTTCTCAGTTTCATATACCAAATAAAAAAGCTTATGATAGTTCCCAATAATTTAGATAACTGATCTTTCTCTTTTTTTTCTCCAAAGTACCACATACAGTACAGTTGAGTTTCACCTTTTGTTGTGGGCAAGCACCAATGGAAATAGTGTTGAATCACTGTGTGGTTAATACAGAGATAACTGATAGGCTGAAATAATCACTGCTCTGTTGTCTGGCTGATATGTGATGGATGAAATATTTTCTTGGGTCAGCATTTATTTCACTTTTTTTTTTTCCCAAAAGATGTATTAATTAATGTTATGAGTGAGGGAGTCGTTAAGGTCTTTCAGGCTTCAGTTTACCAAAAGGCTCTTGCAAAATAAGTTAACACTGTTGTCAAATGAGGTCTTATTCACTTCCTCTCCCGCACATCTTCCAAGCTCACAGCTGGCACCTACTCCCTTTGAGGAGTGTAGAGTGACTGAGCTGAGACAAGGCGCACAGCTGGAGTGTGACTCTGGCTGGGTAAAAGGCAGAAGGGAAGGAGAACATTACCCTACCCCTTCCTTAACGGCAAAAGGGTATATTGGCTCATCCCACCTGAAACTGTGCTCTCTGAGCTTGGCTATTTCTCCCTTGTTGCTTTACTTGGAGCAATGTTGTGAGCCAGGTGAGAGAAATTTCCCCAGATTATGTGGGTCTGTACTGGATAGGAATCACAGAATCATAGAAGGGCCTTCAAGGATCATCCGGACCAACCTTTCTTGACAAAAGCATGGTCTAGACCAGATGGCCCGGCACCTTGTCCAGCTGAATCTTGAAAGCATCCAATGTTGGGGAAACCACCACTTCCGTGGGGAGATTTTTCCAATGGCTGGTTGATCTCATTGTGAAAATTTTTTCCCTTTTCTCCATTTGGAATCTCCCCAGGAGTAATTTGTACTCATTATCCCTTGTCTATTCCATGTGACTTCTTGTAGAAAGGGAGTCTCCATCTTCTTTGTAGACACTCTGTAAATACTGGAACATGGTGATACGGTCTCCTCTAAGCCACCTTTTATCAAGGCTGAACAAACCCAGCTTTCAGCCTTTCCTCATATGGCAGGCTCCCCAGTCCTTTGGTCATCTTTGTGGCCTTTCTCTGGACCCTCTCTAATCTGTCCTCATCTTTTTTTGTATAGCAGGGACCAAAACTGAACACACAGTACAAGTGTGGCCTGACAAGTGCCCAGCAGAGTAGGATAATGACTTCTTTATTGCTGCTGATGAAGCCCTTGTTGATGCACCTTGTTGGCTTTCTTCGCCACTCCAGCACACTGTTGGCTCATATTGAGCTTGTTGTCCACCGGAACCCTCAGGTGCCTTTCCTGAGGCTGCTCCCCAGTTGGATAGAACCCAGCCTGTGCTGAACTCCTGGATTATGCTTTCCAAGGTGCAAGACCTTACATATGGTTTTGTTGAATTTCATAAGGTTCTTACTAGCCCACTCTTCCAGTGTATCTAGATCTTCCTGCAGGGTGGCTCTCCCTTGCAAAGTGTCCACTTACCCAGTCAGTTTGGTATCATCAGCAAACTTCGTCAGGGTACACTTGATTCCATTGTCCAGATCATCTGTGAAGATATTAAACAGCCTTGTGCCCAATATTGATGTCTNATATTGGTGTCTGGGTTTCTCAGTTGTGGCAGATTGCAAGTTTGAAAAGAAGCTATTTACCACTACCCTCTGGGTGCAGACTGTCAACCAGTTCCCCATTCACCGCATAAACCACTTGTCTAGACCATAACACTTTTAGGAGGAATCTGTGGGGAAATGTATCAAAAACCCTGGAGAAATCCAGGAAGACAATGTCCACTGCTCACCCCGCACCGTCTGAGGAGGTTACTTTTTGTAGAAGGTGATTTGTCATGTTTATCAAGCATGATTTGGTCTTGGTAGATCTGTGCTAGCTTTTCCCAATGACATGCTTCATTTGACTTGTGATAGCCCGCAGGAGGATTTGTTCCGTAACTTTCCCAGAGACTGAAGTAGGACTGATGGGCCTATAATTTCCTGGATCCTCCTTTAAGCCTTTCTTGTAGGTCGGGGTGACATTATCCTTCTTCCAGTCTTCTGGGAATTTCACTGATCTCCACTGATTCTCAAAGATGGAGAGCATACTCACAATGGTGTCAGCCAGCTCTCTTAACACCTTCAGGTGCTCACTGCCAGGGCCCATTGATTTGTAGAGGTCAAGCTCCTGTAACAGTTCACGTACCAGCTCTTCCGTCACTGATGGTGGGTTTGTGTTTGCATCAACTTTGATATTTGTTCCCAACACCTGGGTCTCAACAGTCCTGGTAAGGACAGAGGTGATTAAGTATTGAGAACCTCTGCCTTTTCAGTGTTGTTGATGACAATTTCACTACTTCTGTTTACCACTGGGCCAATATTTTCCTTTTGTTCCTGCTTGTTGTTTAAGTACCCAAAGAACTCTTTCTTGTAGTTTTTAACATATCTGGTCAATTTCAATTCAAGCTGACCTTTGCTTTTCTAACTTCATCTCTACGTGCCTGTGTAGAGATGGGTATTTATCTGCTTTGCTGTCTCTGATACACTTCTCTTTTGGTTTTGAGTAGACTCAGAAGCCCACAGTTAAGCCAAGGAGGTCTTTTATCCCACCTACTTCCCTTATGTTTAAAGGAGAAACAACTTACTGCCAAGCAGATTATATGGGAGAGAGTGTCAGAATTACAGTCATTTCAACAGACAGCTCTCAGGAACTTGGACTTACTTAACCCTGAGGTGTGGATTTCATCAGTTAATCTTCATTATTTAATTAACAGTGCTAGGTAACACTTCAAGGTAGTGAAATAGTGTTTCACTATTTCAATGTAGTGCCCTGGTCCATGGCAACCTTTGCTCTTTCAGGTGGTTACCAGGGAGGACTCAGGAATTAGCACAAGCTGTCCCACTCTGTCTCAGAGATTAGGACAGTTCACTACTATGGATGTCAGTCAGCTCAGAGGCAATTTAACACTACTAAAATTCTTCATATATTATAGTCTACATGTCTGTTCTGAAAAAAAATCATATGTTCCATCTATCTCAGGATTTGTTGCTGTTACCTTTGGTACTACTAGTACTGGGCATCTTTACAGTGATGCTCAAGATACATGTCTCTACTAGCTTTGTCCTTGAAGTCCTAGGCTTGTTTGCTTGCTTTCATCCAGTTTTCCCTGATTTGAACATTGAGCAGAGTCTAAGGGGGAACTACTTAAGGTCTTTGCACTTTGCTCAAAACACCCTGGCCTGAGAGCATGGACTGACCTCTTCCTGGGTGTGCACTTTCATCTTCTGCAGGAGCTAATGGTCCACCCAGCCTTCCCACTCCCATCTCTGCTGTTTTTCATCCCATGGAGCTGACAAAATGGAAGGGCTGGAATTTTTCTGCACTCCTCTTCCAACCTACTCACATTGTGCCACTTTTACTCTCTTATTGAAACAAAAAGGAAAGTGTCAAGGAAGAGAAAGCAATTGCCCAAGGAAGACATCTGTGCTGACAACAAAGGAAAAATCTCATTAGTCTTTAATCATCAGTTCTGACTAAAGTATGTGTCAGGTGAAGTATATTTGCCTAACATAAAATCATCTACACTAATATTTTGACAAAGAAAAAGAAATGGCTGCTGAATGAAGGTTCTGTGGTATAAATTTCTAAATACACAATCTGTATCTTCAAAGCTGTATTATATAACATAATTATATAGTTAGTAGACAAAGAGATATCTTTAAGGTAGTTTGTTGGTTTTTGTCTGTTGTTTGTTTCTGCTGCTACATGTCTCACAAGCAATGTTGAAGAACTTCAGGGGGGGTTTGTTTAGACTTTATTTTATTTGTCCATTCAATTTGAGTTTCCTCTGGATTAGCATATCTTCGTTCTAAACATCTAAAAAATGAGGATTAGTTACACTGAAAATATTGATGCAATGCTAAGTAGCATGACAAAGACAATGCTATCACAATAACACAGAGATGAATACAGTTTCAATAGCATGAGTCTGCTTTTAAGTTGGGATGTTGAAGAAATCTTTCATGAGTAAAATTAATTTGTAAATTCTTGATTTGTACAAGCTAGGTCTGTCCAGTCATCAGACACACACTATTGCTCTTGTACACTTTGCTTTCATGACAATATTTATACAGAAAACAATTATATTATCAACCTACACATCTACCTTACAATCAGACTGTGGCTCCGATGCCAAACAAGACAAATGGAAACTCATATTCTACATTCCTAGTAGAGGGAAACAGCTTAAGTGAATTATTCTTTGACATTAATAGGATAACATGTGTGCTTTGTAGCAAACAGCAACTTTGAGAGTGATACAGTGGATGGAAGGTTGGGGGAGATGGATGTTAATATCATCAGAGATCCCTGCTTGCAGATAAATGTTCCTGAAGACAGAATTAGTTCAGGAAATAGCTTTACTTTGTCCATCATTTTCTAAATAAAAAGCAATAAGAAATTAAAACCAAAAGCCCTTAAACTTTAAAGGCAGAAAGCTCTGAACTTCATAAGGCCCTGTGTTGACTCACAAATTTCCATGGCAAAATATTCATCCACATCTGTGGAGCAGCATCAGACTTTAAAGGCTACCTGTCCTTTACCTCTGTATATTTCAAAATTATTCTGCACCTAGGGGAAAGAAAAAAGAACACTTAGCTGAGTTTTCCAGGCCAGAACACTTTTTCTCAAAAATGTGATCATATGTAAAACAGGAAACTATAGTATACAAAATGTATAGGGGGAAAATTCTAGAAAAATGAAAAGAGCAACAACAGAAAATCCTCTAATTTTTTCAACTTTCCCTAGGAAAATGCTTGAGAATATTGGAGAATGAAAAATGACTCTGGTGTCCTAGTGGAGTGTTGTTAAAATATAGCCTTCTTCCCTGATCTAACAGGGTAGAGTGAAGTTTCCAGACAGGCTGAAGTGAGAAATCATAGACATGCAAAAACATAGAACTGATTACAGCAATGTTGACCACATGTGAAATGGCTGCTGCATGTCTAGAGCTTGCTGGTGTGGTGCCCATGGCAACTGGAGAGAGGATCACACACAGAAACAAGCCCGGCTCTCCACCCCCTGTGACGCCCTCCCACCTGACTCCCTTGCATGCCATGGCCAGACCCCCCTCCAAAACCCAGCACTCCTCAGGTAGCCTCTCTTCCATATTCAGTCAGTGACATAGCTCTGGCTATGGTAATTTATTTTCTTTGATGAAAAAACTGGGGGCCCTTCATAAGTCAATAACGTTCTCAGGTTAGATTTCCCACCAAAATAATGAAAAAATTCCCCTTTGACAACAGGAATTTGTAACAAGAGACTTTATTTTCTTCCAATGACCTGCTTAATGCTGAATGCAAAATAACCTACAGTAGGGTCATGTTGGGTTCATAAGCTGAGCCACCAGACTAGAAGCCCTTCAAGTGCTTGGACAGTGAATAGGCTGATGAAACCCACTTGGTCTGTGACTCTATCTTGCTTTTTTTTCCCTGAAACTTCGGCTCTTCTAGAAATATTGATTTTCATATAGTTTCTCCAAAGTGGCAGCTCAGAAGAGGTATAAAATTGAATGTTAAGTGGGGAAAATGTCCAATCTATGAGACCAGTTTTAGGCACCTCTGGGGCTTGAACCCTCAGGTTTGCATTCTAAACATACTAGAAGAACGTATTTGCCTCAAGACAGCCTCTGAAGGTGGGGGTAATCTTTCTGAGGAAACTTTTCTTCAAGTATCAACAAATTCAAGACACTAAACCATCCTGGCACCAGTCTGAAGCAGGTCACATACTAAGACCCTCTGGATAAGAATGTTGTGTTTAAAAAATTGGTAGAAGAAAGTTTAAAATAAAGAATGTTAATAAGAGAGTTAGTAACAGCACAGATAGTTGTCTGCTGTAAAAAAGACTGGTCTTCGTATTTTGAAGTCAGTGTGGTGTACTTGGTCATAAAATTTTAATTTTTGCCGCAAAATTGTGCACTCTGTATATAATGTTTATTTCGAAGTCATTAGCTTTTGAACTGTAATTTCCAAAGCAAAAGCTCAGTCATGTATGAAAGATAGTCTTCTTTTTAAAAACTAATGATAAATCTTTAATATCAATATTGATCTCATTTTGATTGCTGATAACTTTACTGGAAGCATAAAATTAATATGTTGATTCTACAGCTTGAAACTCCCTTTTGCTCTTTTCTGGAGCTGTAAGTCTAGTTTGTCCCTTCCTTGTACACTAAAGTCACTGGAAATTATACAAAGTACTTTTACATCCCCAGTCCAAAACTTTGTGGGGCATTTATAATGAAGAGCATAAGACAAACAGGTTAAAATTTAATGCAAATTTAAGTAACACTAGGATTATAGTTTGAGTAATATTCTTAATTTTCACATGAAATACAACAACAGCTATCCTTACAACTTTATTTGGAGTTACCATAGGGTTCATGATTTGCTGTATCTGGATGTAACAGAAATCAACAGACAAGTTGTCAAGTTAAGTGCCACATTTTACGTAATACTGAGGTATGCTTTTTGGTCAGCTATGCTACGTATCTACACACACATACACACATGCACACTTGCAAGCACCCTGCATATATCCAGAACCCAAAGACTGTCTGGTTTTATTTGGCTATTACTTAATATAAGAATGTATGTAAAATATGAAGAAAAGCACAGAAATATTTAAGTTACACCCAAGAAAACAAAACCTGTAATGCCTGAACTCATAATTATTTACTGAAGTGGATCTGATAGGTGGAAGGAGCAATATTTCCTTTCCTTTCCTTTCCTTTCCTTTCCTTTCCTTTCCTTTCCTTTCCTTTCCTTTCCTTTCCTTTCCTTTCCTTTCCTCAGCCACTTTGACTCAGAGGATGGGGACAGAATGAAAGGTACCATTATTCTTCCAAAAATTCAAACCCAAAAGCTGTGAAAGCCTATACATTCACATCAAATGTCTTATAATCTGTGTTTTTATATCCTAACCTGGAACAATGGCAGACACAATGTCTGTCCTGTTGTGAATAAAGTTGGGCCATGAAGTCTATTTGGGTTGAAAACTGCTGGTTTAGGTTGTTTTCTTCTTCATGCTTTTTTTTTTTCCTGTGTGCATGAAGAATTCTCTCTTAAAAAAATATTATTCTAGTGCATGCTGAAATTGAATCATGCTATTCTTACATAATTTTTCATTGGATTGTTGCAACCTATAAAGAAATCCAATTAAATTTCGCTGGCAGGCACAGAGCCTCATTCAGCACACCTTTATAAAGCTAGCTTGTTGTATTGTATGGCATGTCTATGAATTGAGAAGCACTGAGGCCCTGTCCCATTCCTTGTCCTGTGTGACATGATGTAGAGAGAGAGACACTCTGCCAACAGTGTTTTAAAGAGCTGTATTATCAGAAAACATAAAGGCTTTGCCATCATTTCTGTGCCTGTGGTTAGAATATGCATGTGCCAGTACATTTGCAGAACCATTTTGAACACTTTGTGTACATATTACCTTCTGCATCTGTAATTTTCACTTTCTTTACACTAAGGATATAGGATTTGATGTTTTATTCTGCGCTAAATATGATATACAGATTCTGTAGGAGATAAGGCTAGCAGAAGCACTTTTTAGAATGGCATTCTAGTTTCCCAGGCTGCACAAGTGGAGCACACAGTTTTCGTATCTCAAGGAAGCAGACTGCAAAATTTGTGGAGTTAAATTACACAGCAGTGGTATTGCTGTACTATCTGTCTGTGTGCCTTGCTGCTGATTTCAATATCATGGGATGATCCAAGTGATCAGGATGCTCACTCTGTCTGTCTCCAACAGGAAGGGCAATACTTATCTTTGTCCATGAACACAATATGGAAACACACAGAGCCACCTTCATTCAGTATCAGACTTTGCTAACAGTGGGTATAAGCACTGTGTATCCTGCACGTGAGTGATACTTCGGATTGTACAATGAGACTGACTTGGCTTGGTCAATCTACTTGTTCTTTCTGAGAAAGACAAAGCAAACCATAGTCTGAAGGCTCTAGGCACTTTCCATGTAGGAGATTACTGGTTGTGGCAAGGAGCAAGACTATTTATTTACCTGGTGGCATATATCTGGACTACATGGGTAATGAAGTTAACTAAAAATGCCTCCTTTCACCTCTTCAGGCCGCCATATCCTGCAGTTGGAAATAAGCTATAAGATACAAATTATAAAGACTGAGTGGAATGCACAGATGATAAAGATCAACCACTATATCTTCTTGTTAATGTGGAATTGATTTCTGCGCTATATTTCCTGATGTTTCTCCAATCTAATTTAAATGTTCCCAAGTGTTCTTTTCCCTTGAGAAATTATCCCACTATCTAATGTTATGATGATGGGCAAAGTGCAGTCCAGATCCAGTTCAAGAATCAAAATATACATGTTTGCAATCTTTAGAAAAAAAGGCAGTATCACTCACATGTTTAAAACCACACATGTGCTCCAGCGCTATAAATAGTCTCACGGCCTGGGATTTTCTTCTGATAGTCAATCTAAATTTTTCTTCTTTTAATTTCTTCTCATTACTGCTCTAGTTATACCCCTGTAACTAAGCTAAATAATTAATTGACATTTTCATTTACTTCAATGGGAGCCATTCACACATATCAGAGGACAAATTTTAGCCCTTAATAAAGAAATGAACTATTGTCTCACCAAGCAGATACTGAAGATGCCAGCCCACACCTGCTTGCACAAGAGAATTGAGAACTGTTTCTCATGATCATTTGTCCTGAGAGTCATCACTAAGGGTGGTATTCTATTGATTCATTACAAACTCAGTCTAAAAGAATAGTTTAAAAGAAGTAAAGGCATTCACCCTAAAGCAAAATTCGCACAGTGTTTTTACATTGCTTTAACATAACCTGAGTTTAATCTAAGGTATTTCTAGTCTATCTCTCCTAAGTAAGTCAGAACTGACCTATGAAAAGCTGTTTGGAGCAAGCAGAGTGATCTTAAAAGGATACTCATTTGAATCCCTTTTGGTATTGTCTCTATCAATTAATTCAGTGTAATTTCAACTAGTCATGAGGACTAGTGCTAGCAGTTAGGAAGCTTGGGGGATCAGTGACAAAGCTAGAAAAATAGATGAGACAGTACAGTGTTGAACAGAGTAATGCATGTCGATTGGTAACAAGCAAAAGGAGAGAATGTTTGTCACTTATTAAATGGAAAATTTCAGGCAGTCATGTAACCAGAAATTATTTTAGACTCTAATAGACTATAGTCTGCTTTAGCCACAATTCTGTCAGAAAAAAAGCAAATAGGAACAATCTGGATTCAGTACATAACAACATAAAGTGTCCTGGAAGATGATACAGTCATTAAACTGGTCAAATGTCACTGAGAAATATGTGTTTATATTTAGTGTACATTTCCATGGGCAGAGGAAAACACTTCCTTGGAAGGGATATAACTAAGGACAAACATGACTCATAGAAGACTTTAATAATGTCTGAGATGGAGGGCTTTCCTTTTTTTTTTATTCTCAGAGGATGAATTTAATGCAATCCTGAGCTGCACTCCGACTTGCTGGGCAGTGTGTGATGGGAAGGATGGTCAGGGACATCAGGGGAAGCAGTGCATCTCCACTGGGGGCTTAGCCCTCCTTAGACCCTGTGCACATTGCTGCTGACTCAGTTTCACCTTAGACCTGCGTTCAAAGATAAGTTCAAGCAAGGGTTTACGCCCAAAACAGAAGACATAATGTTATGCCTTATTCCAAATTTTCCTGGGGCAGACTGTCGTAAGCTTGTGAAGGATACAGGTTGTCTCTGCTCTTCCTGCGGAGAAGAGGCTTTGAGCACCTGTCCCTGAAGTTGTTCCTTCTGAGCCCAGTGCCAAAGGACATCACAGCCTTTCTCAGTGGACATGAGCCATGCAGGCAGGAAGAGTAAAGGAAACATCCTAAGTTAGAGTATATGTGACACAGTAGCTGCTGCTCTTCTTCATTTACTTCAGACCTTTTTTCTGGCTAAAATGATAGCAAGCTAAAGCAATACAGGAATAAATGTTGCACTTTAATCTACCTGCAGCATAGGACAGTAGCTCTTGAACTTTGAGATTCCAATCCTCAACTTTTCCTACTAACACTATGGTTGCACATGCTTTAGGAATTAATAAATTTTCCTTTTTAACTTTACAGGTCTGACTGGCAAACCACCTCTGGTAGCTTTGATAACCACCAGAGGTCAGCAAACCACATTCCAGGAACTACTGAAATGGTATGATAAATTAGTGGGTTTGGGGCCACTTGTTTTGGTTATTCAAAGTGCTGTGATCAGCTCCAGGTCAGAGTCTGAGCAGGTGATGGCATTGCTGGTAGCAAAGAGCTAGCTCCGTGTCACTCAACCCTACTGAAATGGTAGAAAGACTCTGGTTTAGCCTGCTTAGCACAGAGCGCCATGGACCACATCTTTTGCAACAGGCTGAATTGTATTAAAGTAGACCAAACCAGGAATATTCGGAAGTAGCAATACCATCTCATTTTGCCGCACTTCCAGCTGCAAGGAGGTTTCCAAGCTCTCTAAACTGCCCTGCATCCTGGGCCATGGTAAAATGGTGTCCTAGAAGAGCCCAGGTGCCCACCATAT
>VZZY01020644.1:2253-126555 GCA_013400335.1 Eurystomus gularis
TTTAAATGGAGGAGTCTTCCAGGAGGGCTCCTCAGTTGTAGTTGAGGGCAGAAGCAGCAGATACACTTGAGGATGCGCAAGCTCTGCTTAGTCTAGGAACTTGTCGCGGGTAGTTGATGAGGACGTGTGAACTCTTAAGGGGAAATGGGAACTATTGACCAAGGAAGTAAGGGGAAGCTGTTAAGGTTTAAGAAAAGGAGGTAAATACAGCAGTAACATGGAGATAGTTTTTGAATGTTCTAGTACTGCATGACTTTGTGTATGTCCTTATTGCCATCCTGTCTGTCCATTACCTTTACTGACCAAGTAGCTTTTTTCCTTGCTGTGCTTAAGAGAGGATGCCATTTGCATTCATCATCTGTTTGTGCACATCTGGTTCCTGTCAGATTACAGGTTTGTTTTGGTGGGACTGTTGGGGTGAATGAAAAATGAACGAGGTCTTATCTTAGAAACACCTTGAGACTGTTAGATGGGAATTACTGTATTAAAAGACAGGAGAAGTTGAGGTCCATTATGTGAGGGCAGGCGTCTGGCACGTGATGCATATTATGATTATACAGGGTATCTAGCATATCAGGCTGTAGAGATAACCTTGCAAGTATGAGCTGACCTCAAGAGATGCCTGTTCGAGGCTGATGTGCCTGAAGTTCAAATGTCAACCTTAGCTGTTTAATTACAAACCATTTTTGTCTGGGGCTTTGCATGGGGGTTAGGATTAGTACTGACGCACAAGGGAGTCATAATTGAGTAATAGCATCTGTATTACCTCTTCTGAGAAGAGAGGGTGCTTGAAAATGAAGAACCATTTGGAAAACAGTTCAGAAGGAAAAGAAACAAAAGGCCTAAAAGTGGTATTTTTTGAAAGTAATTTCTTGGTATATTCTTGCATTGGTGGATGTGACATTGCTATTGAATGGTAAATTAATTGATTATTTTATCTGCTTGATCTCCCAATAATTAATCTTGGTCTTGAATGTGGCACCCTGGATTGATGGCTGGATAAGCAAGATCAGCTGTTGTCCTGACTACAAACAAGCTAGTCTGTACAGGGCAAGAAAATGAGAAATACATAAAATGTAGCTTCACTTTTATTTCTCCCTTCATTAATGTTTGACTTTTGTGAATTTTACTGGAGAATGTTTGAAATACACTGTATTTTTCTTCTTGCTTAGAAGCTGTTTTAAAATTAAACTCAGAGCAGTGATGAATTTTTTAACAAACTTTTAACAAAAAAGCCTATTTTTTACACCATCAACATAGCTAATGAAAGGACTACTTAGAATGCAGAAAAGTGTCAGTTTTTCTTTGTGGAGATCATTTGGCATACGATGTAAACAGAGGAAGTAAAGTATGTAGCAATTCTCATCAAGGAAGGATGCTGACCTAACTAAATGTTATTTTCATTTTTAATTACAATTTTTCTCCTTTTTATTCTATAACTAAAATAAATGCTACTTGCATCACAAAACAGGTAACAGTAGTCCAACACTAAATGTGATTTGTGTGATAGTAAGTGGTGGAAATGGAGACTCTTGAATCCTGAGCACTGAATAACCTGTGTCTTTTTAGCAATAATTATCCAAATTTCTTTAATCAGGTTTATGGCTACTAATGACTTGATGACAGAACTACAGAAAGATTCTATCAAGCTGGATGATGACAGTGAAAGAAAGGTTGTGAAGATGATTTTGAAATTACTGGAAGATAAAAATGGGGAGGTGCAAAACTTAGCTGTCAAATGGTAGGTATTCTTTTTCTATGGTGTAAATAATTGTTTACTGACTGAACAACATAAAGGACTTTGGAAAAAAGAACAACTGCTAAGCAAAATAATGGTGATATTGATGTCTACAAAGGAACCCTTGTACTTGTTAATTGTGGTTTCTTAGAGAACTATCTTTTGTTGACATTGGGGATTAACATTTTGGGGTTTCAGGTGACAAATAGCATGTAAAGTCCATGGTAGAAGTATATGAATGATGTGCTGCTTCTTTGGTGATAATTCTTGAATGCTAAATAGATTTTAAAAAGATGATAATTAATTGGTATTTGCCCCGTTGATATTTGGCTGTGAGAAGGTAGATACTGTGTAGGAGAGGAATTAGAGTAGTTTTCAAGTATATTTCAAATATAAATGTATATTTATCTTACATAAAAGGTAAATATATGGTCTTGGTTATCAAATATGGAACTTATCTCTTTGCTGGCATTCAGAATACTGTGTGTTGTGTTGGTTCAGCCATCGTCATCATTTTATGCTGCCATCAGTTGCCTGATCACACAGGCCGACGCTGAACTCAGCAACATCTTTCAGACAGTCCTGCCCTAGGTTCCTGTGGGCCCAGCTCCTCCGCTGCCCACTGTGGTGCCAGCATCGCCTGCTGGACATAACAGACAGATGCCTTCCTCAGTGGCCCTTCACATGGAAGGACACCACCAAGAGAGCTCAACAAGGTGTGAACAGCCCCCACAGAAGCCACACCCAATAGGAAGCTCTTCCAACTGATCAGCTCCTGGTTAATATAGTCCTGCCCTCACCCACCATCCCAACCATGACCATTTGAGTGAGGGCAGAGACATAGAAACACACGTGGGCCAGGTTCTGCTTCTGAAACATGAAGCCAGTAAGAAAAACAGAACATTCTACTAGGTTGTGACTCGTTCACAGGTCAGCTCCAGCTTGGGGCCTGCAACTAAGGCCCCAGCACTTCAATGTGTTAATGGTTTCGCATGCTTTAGAGGAACTGCAGATGTTTTATGGGGTCAGGGTGCAGTTACCTGCATTTTGGATACTTCTGTTGCTTCAGTACCCTCTCTTCCTCATTTTAACTTCACATGTGGTGTGGCTTTTCCAGAGCACCCTTTGAAGAGGTGCTACATTTATTATGACTTACTTCTTGTTCTTGACCTGTCTGACTTTTTGTGCCCTTTAGGGAAAGCCTCTCTGTTAAAAAGCTTCTAATGTTTCTGAGAATGTTTCTTGTTCATGAGCTCAAGGTTTTTTTTCTAATATTCCATCTATCCTGCTTATATTCTATGAGGCATCAGTTGAAGTAAACTTCCTATACCAGAGCTTGGGACAGCTTTGAAGAATAGTTTCACATTGTGACTAGCTGATTAGTTTGTTTCAGCTTGTTATTCTTTACAGCTTGTGCTGGCAGACTAGCAAAGCAGAAGATTACAGCCTGTGTCTACATCTGCTTGTGTACTTAGAAGCAGTGCTTGCTTCAGCTTCTGAAATATTTTAAGTGATGGTAACCAAAAACCTTGCACAGCAAAACTAGCGTAGGAATAGCAAGTTTCAAGCCGAAATTTAATACTAGCAGTATTATAGTCACTACTTTTTCACTACTCTCAGCGGGGTTACGGTGTTGTTAAAAAGTTTCCTCCCCCCTCCTCCTTTATTAACAAACAACACAAAATGCCATGTTTCTTTTTGATTCAGACTTCTGAAACATCGAAGTTTCTTGTGGTACAACTTAAGTTCTATGGCTTTGAGACAGATTGCTTGTACTCAATCGGAAGAGTGGATCATTATGAAACTTGGCTTAAGCTTAGAGTTGTCTTTGTGTGAAAATAGCATTTTGTGGAAGTTACGTTACAGTATACATGCAGTACTCATCTTTAATGTACATCCTAAAATTATCTTGAAGTTTTGATTAATGCACAGTCACAGCTTATATTTCACAGTCTGTAATGACAATACTAGAATTTTGGACCTAAGGTACAAGTAATGTTTATTAAAACATTAAAGAAAGATTGCAGAGGGAAGAGAATTAGAAAGTTGATGAAAGCCTGTGTGTGTGCACATGTGCATGTGTCCTGTTTTCTTCTTATTAACTATTCTTCTATTTTTAAAGTTTACTTTGGCATACTGATAAAATTATTGGATTTAATTAAAGTGATAGGATCTATTTAAAGCTTGGAGTCTTTTTGAGAAATATAAATTATGTTAAAGAACAGTGTTAAATCTAGTGCAATGGGAAAAGAAACATGACGGAAAAGTTTTCAGGTAAATTGTGAATGTTCATCTAGAATATGTACCTTTTTGAACGTATTTTTTGGCATCCCAATCCCTTGCAGATATGCTTTGAGGACAAAAAACCCACCCTAAAAGGGTCTTCTCTTCTTAAGGCAGCTTATAGTGTTTCATGACAGTTTTAAAGCCAGTCAAAGCTAATGCTGCTGCCACTCCTCTGCTACTCTCACCCTCCTTGTCCTTTTTCTTGCACTGTTGCTTATCTGATTTTGTTGTAGACTAGTTTGAAGACTTAATTTTCTGTTGGCTTAATGCTCTCCTCCTGCAATCAGGTGAGCATTGGTAGGAACAGTGGTGGGGTTGAAGGATGGGAGAGGTTGAACACTATTAAACTGTATTTCTAAGACAGTTCAAGCTGATCTGAACTCTTCCATCTACTACAGCACTGGGTGTAAGCCCAGTTCTCTGGGAAATTAAATTCAGCCAGCATACTTTTATTGACTTGTTTTTTTACACATTTTGTGCTGTCATTCTTTATTGTGTATTTCTGTTATGGATTTGCTGGCACTTCCATCTGAGGAATGCATAAGCTGTATTTAGATCTGTATTAACTTAAATGCTCTGGTGAACTATAGAGATTTATCAGCAGGAACTTTAATCAGACTGGTACTTAATGACCTGTTTAGTATAGATTCCCTCTCTCATAGAAAAAGGATTTAAGACAACCCTTTGTACCTTTGAATCTATTTGAGACAGATTTTTCCTTGAGGAAGGGAGTAAAGATTTGCAGTTTGTTAGGGGAGCTTCCTTTATAGGGAGATCAATGGAAGCACTGAATGGCAAAGATACAGAATCTCTTGTGGGAGGATCACACCTCAAAGTTTTATTCTTGACATCACTGAACATAGCAACTTAAGTCAACTCAGAGCAACCTTACAACAGCATTTATTTGTAGGCAAGCATATCAACAAGTGTTCCTGGTTTTCCCTTATCCACTGGTTGCTTTCACATTTAGGCAGGAAGGGCTGTTTTGGTTAAGATGCCAATGAACTTGGTTCTTCCTATCTCTTCAAAGCACGCCAATGATTTTGTTCATGATCCTTTCAGTTATGGTGTGCTGGTTTTGGACAGGATAAGACATGTTTGGTTAGCAAAAGTCAGGTTGAGAGTTCATGGATATTTGGGTAGCTATCTTGCAAGATGATTGTACGGTTCATTTCTGAATAAAAATGAAAATTAATGAATGGCCTTAGTACTCTTGAAGTAAAAGTTGTCCTGCTCTAAGCTTTAACCCCGTAGCAGAGAAAGGAGTATATTTGTCAAGCTTCTGTTACTGCAGGCAGTAGATGCAAACTAGGTCAGTAACTGTGGGTGGCTAACCTTGTTTTTCTTAAGAGCATGTAAAATTTCAAGTGTATTCTTGTCTACATTTTTTTTCTGGAGGAGGTTTGGGGTTTTTTGGTTTTGCTTTATCTGATGGTCATAGGCTGTATACTGTCAGCCAGTGGAGAAAATGCTATTGGACATTCTTATAGCATATTCTTAGTTTAAGGCTCTGAGGGTAGTCCAGCATGGTGTCCTGTGCACCTTAATGACAGTAGTAGTTACACTGCCTGTACCCAGGCTCTACCCAAGATTATGTGCATCTGGATTAGACAAGTAGTATGGTTCATCTAAGCATAGATAATTGTGTTGGATGGACTGTTTGTTCTTCAATGTTGGTAATGTTCGGTTGGTCCAAATTGTGCATTTTTTTCATACATTCAGTGTTGCAGTTTAAGGATGAGCTGCTTCTCATTTTGAGCAGTTATCTATGGTTTCATATTCTGCCGCTTAAACCTATACTTAGAAACTTTTGTTTCACACTGTGAAACATTTCCTGAAAATGTGTTAAAATCCAAACAAATGCATATATATATATATGTGGAGAAAAACCAGGCGGGATTAAATAAGTACTTTCAGTGATTTCTCCCTTGTGATGCTGTAGTTTCTCTGCATTTATCAGTGTGCCTCCTCTGGGCAGCAGTTCAGTATAGGGAAGCCTGCTTGATGCTGTGAGTGTGAGTCATTAGTGTGAACAGGGTGATGCACGTGTTGGTTGTTGCGTGGCTGATCTGGTTCAGCAGCTCTAAAGTGTTTGGATGATGTGGTAATACCCTGCTGCTCATCATGCTATACTGGTCATTCAAATTTTTTTTTTTTCTGCTTGTGAATTTTAACTCTTTAGCTCTAAGTAAATGTGCTCATTTGATAGCTGTTAAAATATGCCAGTTTAAGAGTGTAACTGGCTATGAGTTGGTGGCCCACTTCCTAATAGGGAGCTACATTGTGGACACCTTTATTTTCACTTGTATGTAACTTAAAGGAGATGGTGTCTTCTTATAGTTGCTGTTTATTTCCATAGGCAGCTGAATGACTGAACACAAATAATTGGCTAGTGAAAGGGAAAAAGTTAAAGAGCATTTAATACCTGAAACTGCCTTCAAATGTGTAAAATAGAAAGCTTTTGCACATAACATGTATTCAGAATTGATTCTATGAAAGAAGGTTATAGTTTATTTTCAACTTCTGATAAGTTTTTTTTGTAATTGGGACTAATAATAACATCTGTAAGTAATATCTACTGATTTTTAAAGGCCAAAAAAGCTTGAGGCAGTCTTTATTAAAATTTATAATTGGTATGTTAGCTTTATTGAACTAATAGGCTGGATAAACAGAACTGAAGACACTAATTCAGGTAGAATCTGGTTTAACACTTCCTAGAAACCCTAATTTTAAGTGTTTGTGTGAATTTTTTGTCATATCAGTGGTTTGGTCGTCTTTAAAATATCAGCAAAAATGTGTTTCCTATACTTAATTGCAATGGATCTAGTTGACCAACCTTTGCTGTGATTATTTCAGTTAATCATAGGTTGCATTTCAAAAAATAAATATTATCTAAATCCAAAGAAATTAGTGGTTGTTCAATAGTTGAGGTTTAAAAAAAAAAGTTCTTACCATCATTTCAGATGTTTCCACTTAGGGAACAGCTGTTTTTTAGTGGAGATCTGCTTTTGATCTGTCAAAGTTGATGTATAAAAGGATGGTGTCAGCTGCAGATCTCTAGGATGTGGAACATGTATTTTCACAGAGCTGCACAAGTCATTTTGAACAGCAAAAAGCAGAAGACATGACCTTTCTGGCAGTGAAAGGAGGGATGACATTGCCACCTGGGATCTCACCAATCAGATGGCAAACTTGCTTGCTACTGATCAAAAACAAACTTTCAGGATTGTTACTCTGAAGGCTTGCCATATTTTTGAAAGGATACTGTTACTTTTATATTAATACACTTCCATAATTGTACATGTGCTTGTTTCTGCTTCCAAGTGCTTCTCTTGACAGTACTTCTGTTGGAGCATGCAGCGTTACAGATGTGAAATGCTTTCTACAGGTTCTGCAGTCTCACCTTGTATACTCTAGTCTAATGACTGAAATGCACAGGGAGTTTCACTGGACTACTGTGGACAGTCATCATACCTTGGAATTGCAGTTGTTTCTGTTCTAAGTGTTTTGTGCTTGCGTTGTTTGCAAAACCATGTACTGTGCAACAAGACAAGTGTAATAATGCTGTGAGTAGCTGCTGAATGACAGTGGTGTGTATTTGAAGAGTAACTAGTGATGTGTCGGTAAGGAAACACTGAGAAGAGAAAGCCTGGCTGAAGAGTGAAGTCAAGTTGTGAAGAGAGCGGTGAGCTCTTTGAGCAACTAGAGGAAATGTTTCAACTTGTAAGAATGCAGTCAGGGATGGCTTGATGTATTTGAGTCTGGGAGATAATTCTTGGTAATAATTGTGTTTGGCAAATACTTGTGTACAAATTTATCAGGAATTTATCTGTTGGAGGAAAAAGGTCTTTACCAGTATAGGTGTCTATAAATTATTTTAATAAGATTGCAGTATTAATTTAACGTGATTGAAGCATTAGAATGACCTGATTAGATTGTGGGTATGATCCTCTAAAGCTCCAGTCTCAGACGTTTAGTAGCTGTGGAGATGGTTTGATGGAATCTAAAGATTACAGAAGGGTGCCCTTTTCCTAAATTAAAGGGCAGTGTTAGTTTAGGACCCCAGGTTTGGCTGCCTTTAACAAAGGGTGCTCTGACAGAGCTGTTCCTTCCTGCAGGAGGAGGTGTACCTGCTGAAGCAAGTGAGAAACCATTCCATTATGTCTTCATTTCTGTGCACTTAAAGGGCTTCTTTTCATGCCTTTCATTAGATAACACTCAGTATCTCAATTCTCTTGAGATTACCTGTATGCTGTATCTTCCAGAAATGCTGCACCAAAGTTTGTTCCTGTGTATTTATTCTCCATAAAATACTCTGCAAAATGAGTAAATTGCAATCTTCCTGAATTTGTGGAGGGAGGGTGATCATAATGCATCAACTTCAGGTGTCTGTGGCCTAATTTGACTAGTGTTGCATTAGCTGCAGTTTTTATGTGTTAATAAAACTGAGTTGTATGTGATATTTCAGTGCATGATTTTGGTAAATGTTTTGTCTATGCTGCTTTTTAAAAAAAATTACCAAATTGACAGTATTTTAGTATTTTCAGCAGGTTTTACCACACGAGTAGGATGATGGTGGGTAAGGATAGAAGGAAACCAAGCAGGTTACAGTCTGTGGAGGAAGGCATGGAAAGAGGTACATGTGATTGTCTTGGGAATTGCATGTTCCTGGGTGTTAATCAAAGTGCTGTGCTTCAAGTGCAGATACTGTTCTGCATTCCTGGGGGATGAGCATGGCCATTGAAAGAGAAGTTCCTAAGTTTGCCTAACGTGGTGACAGACCACTAATGCCAAAACTTTGAACCTTCACTCTGGTCACCATCATATTGTAAGTCACACTTTGTGCTTGAATGCAAGGGCTTGCTTTATATAATAGATAAATCTCCTTTGTCCATGTCCTACCTTCTTGGGGCTGCTGTGAATTCTTTGACCTGGGAAAGAAGGGTAGTAGCAGTGTTGTACGTACAACAGTTTTTGGGATGGAAGATGTGTTTTGTTTTTTTCCTACTGTATAGAGCCATGCCAGCTAGATCTCCAAGAGTGAAGGCTGTAGATCTCAGCCCTTTGAGTCCAGCTGCAATTACTGGCTTGGAAACTTCTGAATCTGAGCCTAGTCCTCCAGTCTAGCTCCCTTCAACAGCTGTGTATAACAGTTTAGTCTGAGCTGCTTGAACACTCTGGTTTTTCTTTCAGGAGTGGTGAAAATGAGTGACTGGATTGGGTGGAACAAGGACTTTTGTGAGTTTGCAGTTGTCCTGTGATGTAAGCTATATGGTGGAGAGGGGTGATTTTGGAATGACTGAGACGACTTCTGAGGCAGGAAGTGTGACAGGTGTGGGGAACTCCTGAGTACGTTTGGGAGCCTTTGTAGCAGGAGGAATGGAAAACTTAATGCTCTGAGACTGAAGAGAAGCCTGAGTTTCAGAGGAACTTGGAACACATGGGTTTGGATTTACTCTGTAGGTGCTTCTAAGCTGTGTTTGACCAGACTGTTCCTCTTTTTTTTTTTTTTTTTCTCCATGCTTGCTTGGACTCAGGCCATGAGTAGGGATTGCTAAGTGACTTGTTCAAAATGAGCAAATTTATTGTCAACTATACACTCAGATGTTAGTTCAGTATGGTCCAAGGTGCCAAGTCACATTAAAAATGGTGAACTAATACAAGGCGTGAATAGATCAACAAGTAAAATTAATATGGTGCTCTTTGTTACAGCACTTTGGATTTACGCTACACATCCTCAGACCTTCACTGTTAAAGCTATACAGGAATTTGTCTTTTTTTCCCCAGAAGTACCAGCAAGGTAGTAAACATACAAAGTTATCTTGCTACCATTCTTAGCAAATACAGTACTAAGCTCCTAAACTAACTTCAGTGCCTTCATGCTGAATGCCATAGCCTAGAGCCTTTCCTTCTGATCAGTGATCTGTGACCTGTGTGTTCTCTAGCAGCTGCTTGCCTGACAGTTTTGTTAGCTAGTAGTGAACCCAGGGTCCAGCTGTGTTCTTGGAGAGTTAAAGTTCAAAGGCATTTCCAGTAAAATAAGAAAAACCATTTTGCTTGTCATCTTGTACACTGTGTGGCTGTCTCTCAATACATGTGAATTAAGAAAGGAACTCTCCTTCAGACTGTAAAGACTCAAGTGATTTTTCTGCCTTAAAACGCTTGTGGGTTTCTGTAATACAATAATGGGGGAATTAAGTACTAAGCGTAAAGTAAGTTTTTAACTGAGTGGCATAACTTAATTTGGATTTTGAATAATAGTCTTCAATGAGAACTTAGTATCTTGCTTGCTTGGACAGAGTTTCTGCTTGCCTGTAGATTATTTCTGCCCCCACCTTTTGTTTTGTGCAGTTGACTTAATGTCTGTGCTTTTTTCAATGTGAAACTTACCTTTTATCCAGAATAAATTTGAAAAGATTGAGGTAAAACTGAAACATTCTCCCCCTCTGCATTGTAATCACTGAGGTCTGAAAGGAAGTACTTTGCATTCAGATAGCTTCTTTCCAGTAATCTGGTACAATTAGAATATGATGTGTTGAATTTATTAATTTTACTAGAACTGCATACATATATTTGTTTAGCTCTGTAGCATGATCTGGGCAACTCCATTATTACATTGTACAATCATATTTGTGAACTTGGAAGTTCTCTTCCCAACTGTTTCCTAGTGTCTTGCGCTTGTTTTGTTATTGTAAAGTGCTTGGAAGGGCTAGTTTTTGGAAAAGGGGAAAAAGTATTTACCCTTGTGTATCAAACTAACCTGTGGTGGAACTGTCTTAGAAGTTTGATAATTGCTACTTGATTCATACCAATGAAAATTAAAGTGCAAATTATTGTTAATTATTATAAACTCTTAAGAATTACAACTTTCCAAATATTACTTTTTTCTAAGCATGGGAAACAGTCTATCTTTGGACAGCATATTCCCTTTGCACTTCCAAGGAGCTGAATCATTGCAGTCTCAAAAGTGTGACATGCTTGTAGTGAGTAGTGGCATATATTTGAAAAGTTAAACTTTGCTTTCTTGATTTTAGTCTTGTTTCAATAGCAAGTTTGTTCATTTTTCTTCTAGGGTTTCAGTTTGACTTCCACTCTCCATAAACAGTGTTTACTAACCCTATAGACAAAATTTTAATCTCAGTTTGCTTTGCTAGAATCAACTTTAGTGAAAAGCAGATGTATACAGTATTAAAGTTCAATGTGGAAAAATGTGAAGTTTATATGGATCATTACATACTAATATAGTCCTAATACAATCAGTTTGTGATTGGCTTTAAGATGCTCCTTTTTCTGCATTTGTTCATGCATTGATTTCCACGTATTTCAGGTTTGTAGTTCTGATTTATAGAGAGGTTGTGTGTGTATGTTGTGTACAATGTTGAAGGGCAGATACAAAATTTGGACCCTCCCTTGTAAGCCACAGAAACATCCATTATTTTTTTATCCCTCATGCTTGGCTCTGTCAGTTGAAGTAGGAGATGCAACCTCTTAGCTCAGCACTTGAAAACACTTCAGTGCTCTCTGTCCTCACAGCACAAATGTGATGGAACCATTGCATGGGGTCGCTTTGACACCTGTACTGCAAGCTAGGCCTTGACTTCTACAAAAACGGCAACAAACTTAAACTTTTGAAAAATACTTCCTAAAAAATAACAACTTTATGCATGTCTTTCCACTCATCAGAATCTTAACCAGATTGTTTTGATACAAAGAACTCACTTAAAATGAACTTTACTGCTGCTCATCAAAGTTCACGCTGAGAATGTACATGTGAAGTTTCTTGAGAGTCTTCTGTTCTTTCTCACTGTGGCTGAAGTTGAATTTAATTGGGTTGTGTATAACTTGGATGTGTGTTTCATAGGAGGAAAAACATTGAGGTGCTGTTGAGAGTCAGGCTGTACTATTTCTGTGGTGGGACGTCTGGAGCAGCTGCAGAAAGCTAGGGGATGGTCTGTGCACAAGACCAAATTGGAATGCTGATTGATGTCTCATTAGTAAGCATGCCTTCTTGATTGGATAGTAATATTATGGATGTCACCACAAAGAATTTAAGAGAGAATAGCTGGCAAGATCAACATGTGGAGAACAGAAGCTTACAAAACAAGGGAAATAGGTCTTTCAGAGTAGTTACTGGGGGTGTAGGTTAACTGTACTGGTTTTTGATGGAATGTGGTAGGAATACCTGTAGCACAGCTTGTAACACTATTTTTTTCAGAATTTGATGTGTTTGTTGTTAATGTGGAAGTTGAATGAGATTAAAATTTTTGGTAAACTCATTCAAAATCAATTTCCCATTTCTGAGATGTTTTGTCTGAAGACAGGTGTTTTAAAATAGGGAGAAGCTAGATAAGCAAATTTGAAGTGAGAAGTGGGAGGGGTAGTTGGAAAAAGAATTAAGTTCTTGGCGTTCTTCTTATGGAGATTTTTCACAGGTGAATGAAAGGAAATAGAGACAATATAAGGCTGTGGTTTTGCACAACTTCCCTTTTGGAACAGAACACTAACAGTGGAGAGACACTGAACGTTGCTGAAAGGGCTAGGAGGATGCTGAAGGATGCTATATCTCTTAGCAATGAACTAGACTTTACTAGGGCATCTACAGTCTTAGTATTTTGACAAAAGAATACAAGATTGGTATGATCCTCAAAACAGTTGGAATGGCTGAAAACTCACAATTCAGAGGAAAGAGAGGAAATGTTACTATGTGTGCCGTGATGCTTGGAGCCGGTGTGAAGGAGGGCATGCCATGTCTTTTTTTTTTTTTTTTTAATTTTACAGTTTGCATGCCGTTAAGGAATAAACTCAAAGGTATAGAATGAGTCAGAGTGTATATCAGATTGAACCCAAGCATTGTGTAGAATAAAGATGCAGTAACGAAGAAGGTTGCTTACTTGTCTGTGAACTAAGCAGGCACTGATGGTTCAAGTGCACAAACTGATGGCCCTGGCTAGGTAACTTCTGTTAAAAATTTTGGCATTACGTGAGAAGTAAGAGGGACTGTGGTTTTGAGACTGACACAGAACAGTCATGCAAAAATTGTTTCCACCACTAGATAAGAAACAAGTGCTGAACTAGTATTTTGTTACTAGATTTATGGAGATGGATTATCAACCCAACCAGCTGAAGGTTTTCAAATTTTAAAGGTTTTCAGATATTGAAATTCTGCTTTGTGTTGCTACAAAACCCAGCCTTATATCTGTGACTTGAATGCAAAATACTGAAATAAAATGAAGGGGTTTATTTAAGCTTGCAGATTTAATGCTTTTTCTTGTGTTTATACAGCCTTGGCCCTTTGGTGAGTAAGGTGAAGGAGTATCAAGTGGAGACCATTGTAGATACTCTCTGTACAAACATGCTTTCGGATAAAGAACAGTTACGTGACATTTCAAGCATTGGCCTTAAAACTGTGATTGGAGAACTCCCCCCAGCTTCCAGTGGTAAGGCATTTTGTACTCAACTATCTAGTTTTATTGGTTCATTACAGATTTTTTAAAAATGCAAAATCTAGGTCCTTTAGTGAAGAGGATTCAGTTCATTTAATAGTGAATCTAATTTCTGTCAGAGGAAAAATGTATGGCACAAGTATCCTTTTACTTTCTTCTTGCTCTATTTCTAGATTTTACTGTTAAAAACTTTTACAGAAGAATTGCATTAATGTGAAAAACAAACTTAGTCTATGAACTTTGGTAGAACAAATTGAGTGTGAAAGCTCCTATTTTAATAATTGCCTGGTGGAACATTTCTAGGCTGTAGTAGTAGTTAAATCTTATCTTGCTTTTTGATTGATAGTATACTTTAAAATTGATTATAAGTTGGGTATTTTTCTTTAACAATCTGATTTCTTGCCTCAATTTCTGGTGTTTTGGAAAGTACCTTGTGTTTCTAACAATTGCCTGTTAAATGACGGACATGCTTACCTGCAGTTTTAAATGAAGGCAGTCTTTCCTCCAAAAGAGATAGTAATGATGAACAGCTCATCAGTTAATGGCATTTCTATTTTATTCAAGTGCTTTTCAGATATTGTATTGTAGGATATGAATGATAATAGGGAAGTGATTAAAAAGGCCTTGGAAATGCAGTTTTTAGAGACTGGGGTTTCATAAATAAGAAAAACTTCTGATTTTCATGTTCTTTATTGAAAGTCCACATGGAAGGCTTGCTTTTGTCAAGTGCTAGTGAGATGCATGAAGTTTACATAAAAAAAAATAAAAGCTTAAACTCATTTACTTAAAATTATTCTTTTGTGTGTCTGTATAAAATAAAGTGGGTTTTTGGGGCGGAGGTAAAGGTGAAATGAATGTGTAGCAAAATCTTTCAATATAATTAGTATTCCTAATACAAAAGGTGTTATTTCTTGCTCTCAACTCAAACACAGAATGTTTTCTTTTTTTTCTTAGCCTCTGTCCTAACATGTTTGGCTGTCCAGTTGTTATCTTTACTTTTAGTCATGCAATTAAGAATAAGCCATAAACATACACAAGCTAGATTTAAATACATTGGAATGTTATTGATTTCACATCAAAATTCCCAAAGTGATTAAAAAGCTTCATGCAAACAAAGGTGAGGGGTGGCCATTGGGTAGCTGTTACAATGACAAGAGTTTCTTGTCATAATTACTCTGAGCAATGTTAGACAGTCAGGGGAGGGGGGAACAAGTAAGGACATTGTTACTTGAATTTTAAAATACTTCTGGTATACTTTTTTCCCCACTTTCAAATGTTTCAGCAGTATTTTAAGTACTTAAAGTAGCTTCTTGTGCAAAATAATTTTATTTTGCTTTTTCATTATATAGCTGTTCCTTAGAGATGGCTCTGTCTACTTCTGTGCTTCCCCTTACCTTTAGTTTATTCCTTTATTTTTACTTATACTCCTTATATTTATTGCTCTAGACTGCCTTGGCCTTCACTTTCCATTGCATGCCCTGCCAAGAGCAGTGTCCTTTCTGTTGTATATTCCTAACAGGACAATTTAGAAGCCCTCCTTAGTATGTTTTTATGCAGATAATCTTTCAGCTCTAATGCAGAGTGTACCTTATGTTAACAAACTGGCTGTTCAGGCTTGTTTTGTTGGGTGGGAAAAGTATCTTTGTGTTGAGATCAGGTTGCTTTCCATAGTCACAGACATGATCTCTGTGTTAAGAACAGGATTTCCACTATGAAAATGCTGAGGTTTGTTGTACTTTCAGGTTCTGCGTTAGCAGCTAATGTTTGCAAAAAGATCACAGGACGTCTCACTAGTGCTATAGCCAAGCAGGAAGATGTGTCTGTTCAACTGGAGGCACTGGATATCATGGCTGATATGCTGAGCAGGTAAACATCCCTCTTCCAAAATGCTGGTGAATGCTGATAAATGCTCCATAAAGCTTGAACTTCACTTTTCTAAATGTTGAATTTAAATTACTTTAGTTGAAGTAATACTATGAGATATTAAGTATAGGTGAAACTTAATTGAGAAAAAAAGTGAATGCATTGAAGATGATTGATAGATCGATTATTATTTCATTTTCTGAGAAACGTAGTTTTAAGCTTAATTTAATGTTTATTGCTTTGACGGTATATTTTAAACCAATACCTTTTTTTAAAAGTTCCAAATTCTGAAATTTAAAGACTTGAAATTTTTGTGGTGCTTTGGGACTGTTTAAAGGGCTTGTTGTACAGTATATGAACAAAGTTATCTAGATTCAATTGGTTTGAGTGTGTGTGTTTTGTCTGTTTTAAGGCAAGGAGGACTGCTTGTTAACTTCCATCCTTCAATTCTGACCTGTCTGCTCCCCCAGCTGACTAGCCCCAGACTTGCTGTGAGGAAAAGAACCATCATTGCTCTTGGTCACCTGGTTATGAGTTGTGGCAATATGGTTTTTGTTGACCTCATTGAACATCTGTTGACAGAGCTGTCTAAAAATGATTCCATGTCAACAACTAGGACCTATATACAGTGTATTGCTGCTATCAGTAGGCAAGCAGGTCATAGAATAGGTAAGAAAAATATATAAATTATCTGTAACTTTAACTTTAAAAGTTTTTAGGTGAAGGTAATTACTTTGCTAATTTTTTTTCCTCTTACCAGGTGAATATCTTGAGAAAATAATTCCTTTGGTTGTAAAGTTTTGTAATGTAGATGATGACGAACTCCGAGAGTATTGCATTCAAGCCTTTGAATCCTTTGTTAGGAGGTAAGTTATTCTTGGGTACCTGTTTCAGACTTTCTTAAGATCTAATAGCGTGCCATTTGGTTGTAAGCTGTCAAGAGACAGTCTCCTTGGTACAAAATATTTTTGCAAGCTTTGAGCTGAAATAGTTCCTGTAACTCTTATCTTGTAACCTAACTGTTGTGGCACTGTTATGTCTGTAAATTAGAAACTTCCTACTGTGCTATTACTACTTATGCAAGCAGGAAGAGGGAAGTGTTCTAACAATATTGGTTATCCAATAGTGATGACAAACAAAAACTGCTATCCAAAGGCATATCTGACTTCTCTGCAAACTTCCAATCTAGCAGATTCAGTTGCATAGTAGTATTGCCCTTTCTGACCTTCCTTTCCAAATTTCTGTAATTCAGATAATGCATTAGTTTGGCTAATGTCTCCAAAGTACAGTATCTGTCATGAAGTCTTTTAGAAATATATTAATGCTTCAAAGTAATTTGACATTATTTTTTGTATTGCTCAGATGTCCTAAAGAAGTTTATCCTCATGTATGTACTATTATAAACATCTGTCTTAAGTATCTTACCTATGATCCTAATTACAATTATGATGATGAAGATGAAGATGAAAATGCTATGGATGCTGATGGTGGTGATGATGATGATCAAGGTATATTCTCTTTTTGGTTGGGGGGGACAAGAGGAGCTTTTGAACCTGCACTTACCTGAGAAAATTGATAAGGGTGATATTGCTACTAAGTACCAGCATTTGAATGACTTGCATACTTTTGTATTCAATTTCTGTACTGTTTTTAAACATACCTTCTGAATTCACTTCTTGGAATAAAAGTATAGGATGTTGTTACTTGAAATAAAGAATTCCAAGGATGAACATAAAGTAAAAGAAAAATATTTTGAAGTACTTGAAAAGTGGAAAAAGGCAGAAGCATGTAGGATGATACAACTAAAGTGAGAAGAACATCAGTTAATGAATTGAAAAAACATATTCAGCATGGGAAAGGCTTCTCACTAATTTCTGCTATAATCTATTGTTACCTAATGCATAAAATCAGAATACGTTGAAAATTGCAAAACACTCTGTATTTTTCTTCAGGATAAAACATGTTCTAGTCTGAAAGGCATAAGGTGTTTCTTGGTAATATGATGGCAATATCTTGCCATATGTATTACGAAAACTTGGACACACAAGTAATCTGAACCCAGAGCATAACATTCTCATGACTTTAAGAATGAATGAGCTGCATAGTTGTTGCTTTAACGCTTAAAAAGTCAATTTATATTGCTTATTGTATTTTCCTGTTGTCATTTTGGAGGGCAGAGTATGGTTTGATTTCCTTCTAGAAAGAAACCAACAGAACAAGTTGTTGAAACTTGATGGGCTAGTAATTGTTGTTGCATTGTTGCTTATGTTGCAAATGAAGAGGAATACCCTTTAAATCAGTAGTCAGGCTACAGATGTGATGGGAACTGCCTTGTGCTGTTTGCAACTTAAATTAATACATGTGTAAGACTAGTGTGAAAAAAATTGGCAGAGAAAATAACTGGCCTTGCAGTTTAGGCAGTTTAGAAGGCTTTTTATGTATGGTTTTCAACATATGTCTGAACCTACTTCTTTAGTGTTCCTTATGCAGAGAACTCAAGTGTGGTGTTATTGTTTAAAAAAAACTTGATGCTTTGATTGTCTAGACTTGAACTTATGCATAATTTATTTTTTCAAGGGAGTGATGATGAATATAGTGATGATGATGACATGAGCTGGAAAGTGAGGCGTGCAGCTGCTAAATGTCTTGATGCTGTGGTTAGCACACGACATGAAATGCTTCCGGAATTCTACAAAACTGTATCACCTGCTTTAATAGCCAGATTCAAAGAACGTGAAGAGAATGTTAAAGCAGATGTTTTTCATGCATATCTTTCACTTTTAAAACAAACTCGACCTGTGCAAAGTTGGCTTTGTGATCCTGATGCAATGGAACAAGGGGAGACGCCTTTGACGATGCTTCAGAGCCAGGTTATTTATGAACATTTTTGTTATTGTTGAGAAGACACGCTGAAGTTGTGCCCTGTTCATGAGGACAGTTCTTGAAATGCGCCATTTCGTACTTTCTTCATACACAGACTACAGTTTATTACTGTAGCACTAACACAGAGCAAGCCACATAAACTGGCCCACAAAAGTGCAGTGGCTTTGGAAACTGAAATTATCAATTCATGTAAATGTGTTTATCTGATTTCAGTTTTTTACCATCACTAGTAAAAGTTGCATGTCCTACGTAGTCTGGCCAAATTACTGAAGCAAAATAGGTTTTTGTGCATTCTGTAATGTAGACTCTAATGATCAAGATAAAACTTGATTTGCTATAACTTACTTGCAGGATACAAAGGATAGTGCTGAAAAACTTTCTAAGTTAATTTTTTAGGTGACTTCTCAATTGTTGCTTTCTATAGTTTAATGCAAATCTGGTTTTGCTTTGTTTCCTCTTACCTTTTAAAGTTAAATTACTATTTTAAAAATAGCAATTCTGAGTCTTTATTTCCCAGTATTTATATAACTTCTCTAGTTCTGTAGGGAAGTTAGAAATAGAGGGGTAGAGTGCACACCTTTCTTTATATCCACCCAGTGATCAGAGATGAAAGAAATGTCAGCTATTGAGTTGGTTAACGGATATGTCATGATTGCAGGTCCCCAACATAGTTAAAGCCTTGCACAAACAGATGAAGGAGAAAAGTGTGAAGACTCGTCAGTGTTGCTTTAACATGTTGACTGAGCTAGTAAATGTATTACCTGGAGCCCTAACACAACACGTTCCTGTACTTGTACCAGGTATGAGAAACATATTATTAGCTTAAAGATTTATTAGTAAATTGGATGTGAAATTTCCAAATCCTTAAATCTTGACTGTGCTTTTTGCAAAAGCTTTGAAGTGTTGCTTCTATTTAAATAAGTTGGCAAAATAATCAGCTACTGTGTGGATCCATATTAATACTTTAGTGACATAGTTCCAGTAATCTTGAAAACAGGGGTTGATTCCAAGATTTTTTTTCTTCTCTATATAAAAAAGGTATTTTGCTTAATTGCAAGATTGAACTGCCTTCTTTCTCATCTAAACAGAGTGAAATATTGTCTGTATTTTAGCCTTTGGGACCTAAAACGTAGAATTTTGAAGTAATAAGGAACAGTACGTTTGGAAAAGTTAAAGGTTTAGAATCCCTTTAATAATTAAGAAAATAAATCACCAACCACCAAATGGCCCATGTCCTCTTCTGTAGAGGAAGCTTGAAAACTAGTTGAATAAAATGGTGAAAGGGGCTTGGAAGCATTCAAGAAAAGCTGGGAGCAGGAAAACAAATTCTGTATAGCTACCTTCCTTCAGAAATTTTGAAGTGTTCTAGCAGAATAGAAATACCTAACCTAAAAATACATTTTTCTTTCAGGAATAATTTTTTCACTGAATGACAAATCAAGTTCTTCTAATCTGAAGATAGATGCTTTGTCCTGTTTGTATGTGATCCTCTGCAATCATTCTCCCCAAGTATTTCATCCTCATGTTCAAGCATTGGTACCTCCAGTTGTAGCTTGTGTTGGAGACCCATTTTACAAGATTACATCGGAGGCGCTTTTGGTTACCCAACAGCTTGTGAAGGTCATTCGTCCTTTAGACCAGCCTTCTTCCTTTGATGCTACTCCTTACATCAAAGATTTGTTTACTTGTACAATCAAGAGATTAAAGGCTGCTGACATTGATCAGGAGGTGAAAGAAAGGGCAATATCTTGCATGGGTCAAATAATTTGTAGCCTTGGTGACAGCCTAGGCACAGACTTGCCTAGTACCCTTCAGATCTTCTTAGAGAGACTGAAGAATGAGATCACTCGGTTAACTACAGTGAAGGCCATGACATTGATTGCTGGTTCTCCTTTGAAGATAGATTTGAGACCAATCCTTGGGGAAGGAGTTCCTATTCTTGCTTCTTTCTTGAGGAAGAACCAGCGAGCTTTGAAACTGGGGACTCTTTCTGCTCTAGATATTTTAATTAAGAATTACAGTGACAGCTTGACAGCTGCCATGATTGATGCTGTCCTTGATGAGCTTCCACCTCTAATTAGTGAAAGTGATATGCATGTATCACAGATGGCCATCAGTTTTCTGACAACGCTGGCTAAAGTATACCCTTCCTCCCTGTCAAAGATTAGTGGGTCCATTCTCAATGAACTTATTGGGCTGGTGAGGTCGCCTCTACTTCAGGGTGGAGCACTTAGTGCCATGCTGGAATTTTTCCAAGCTTTGGTTGTGACTGGTACAAATAATTTAGGCTATATGGATTTACTGCGTATGTTAACGGGCCCAGTGTACTCACAGAGCACGGCACTTACTCACAAGCAGTCTTACTATTCCATTGCCAAATGTGTTGCTGCCCTTACTCGAGCCTGCCCTAAGGAAGGACCAGCTGTTGTAGGTCAGTTCATTCAAGATGTCAAGAACTCAAGGTCCACGGATTCCATTCGGCTTTTGGCTTTGCTTTCTCTTGGGGAAGTTGGGCATCACATTGACTTAAGTGGACAAATTGAGCTGAAGTCTGTAATATTAGAAGCATTCTCTTCTCCTAGTGAAGAAGTCAAATCGGCAGCATCTTATGCATTAGGCAGTATTAGTGTTGGCAATCTTCCTGAGTATCTGCCGTTTGTCTTACAAGAAATAACCAGTCAACCCAAGAGGCAATACCTTCTTCTTCATTCCTTGAAAGAAATAATTAGCTCTGCATCAGTGATTGGTCTCAAACCGTATGTTGAGAACATCTGGGCCTTACTGCTGAAACACTGCGAATGTGCAGAAGAGGGTACGAGGAATGTTGTTGCTGAATGCTTGGGCAAGCTTACGTTAATAGACCCAGAGACTCTGCTTCCCCGACTCAAGGGATACTTGGCATCAGGTGAGTAGTAGTAATTCATGGACATATTGTAGCAAGTGGCCTTTAACTCTCTATTAATAAATCTAGTTTTGCAAATTATTTGCTTAGATTTTGTGATACTCTTGAAGTTTTACTCTCTCCATCCCCCTCCCCCAGCAATGTGAACCTTAAATTGTTCCATTTTTCCTAGAAGTTGTTAGTCATACCTAGCAAGAATTACTTGTATGTTCTGCTTTCAGAGTGTGGTATTTCAATTAATGATGTTATGTTTAACAAAGAGCTACAAATTTAAAGAGGAAGGAGCATGGGCAGCAAAGGGACAGCTTGACAAACCAGTTGTAACATGTTGACCACATGTGAATTACAGTATTCCTAATTTTCAGATATGAATTCTGAAATTTTAAGGGTTAGGAAGGATCATTGTGCGTAATTCATGAGGCAGTTTCACATCAAGGACTGTATTCCCAGGTGTTCTTCATGTGCTTCTGCTTTGAAGCTGCTGTTATTTGTAGGCCTGTGTGTGATCATAAAAAAAAAAAAAAAAAAAATCTGTTTTAGTAGGCTTATTACTTGAATTTTCTGTAGTGGAGAACATTAAATGCTTATTACAAATGTAATAGTATTTTTCCCCATTTAAAATGTTTTCTCCATAGACTTACTTGAGTTGCATATTGCATTGCTAGTAATAAGTAACAGTTCTTGTTTAGTGTTTTTAAGTGTATCAGAAATTTTAAAAGAATGGCATTGAATATTATTTAAATTCTATAGTTGTACAGTTTTAAGGTTACATTCACACTTTTGTTTCATATTAGGGTCCTCATATGCTCGCAGTTCAGTGGTTACTGCTGTTAAGTTCACTATTTCTGATCATCCACAACTTATAGACCCGCTATTGAAGAACTGCATAGGTAAGTTCTTTTACTGACAGCTTCTGTGTTTTTCAGGCAGTAGAATTGCATTTAAAATTTGTTCTTTGTGTTTTCAGGAGTAAATATTTTGCAGGTATTAGAATTAGCTGCTAATGATAATTGTTGGAACAGTTACAAAATGTTCCCATAATAGCCAGTTATTTCTATTAATCCTAGTTTTCTTGAATTCTGAGCAGTAAAAGTTGTGTGATTAAAAAATTTATGTATTGGAGCCGTGATTACAAGAAGCCAGGGCTTTTAGGAAGATGGGGCCCAAAAGCTCATTTTCTTTCACATGCTCTTGCCAAATTTTATCAGTTTGATGTAGTAAGGTACTGCCTTTACCCAGAAGGGTGGTCTTGGAAATACTTGATGTTCAGGCACTTAAAATATGTATGTACATATGAATTCTGAGTATTATGAGGTGGTAAATGTAGGGCCTTACGATTCTATAATGCTTGTGGTCTGAAAGTATTTGCAAGTGTGTGTATTTTCACAAGGATAAGGTAGTCGGAACTTTCAGTGTAACATCAGTATGATGAAGAGCTTTGCAATGCTGTGGATTTTGATCTTTTCTCATTTGTATGACGAAGTATTGTAGATTTGTTTAATATCCTATGGTGAATGTTTTGTTGTGGATTAATTACATGTTTAAAGGTCTGTAAAAAGTTATGTATGCTGTTAATCCTAATAGGGGAAAACAAGATGAATCTGCAAAAACATAGTGTTGTGGAGAGCAAGGGTTTTTTGTGAGGAAGTGACGTCAGTTCCGATGTGTTATTTTCATCACTAAGCTTTTTAAAATATATTCGAGAATTGCTTGTGCTTGCAGGTTTTTCTCCCCGCTATCCCTCCCATTGAAGCTGCCTTGCCCCTTTGCTTTCTGAAAATATTTACTATTCAGTCAAAAATATGTTAGTTTCTAGTACTTTAAAAAATCTGTCATCTTTAGTTTTGTTTCTTTTGTGTACATGGAAGTCACTTTAATGTTTATACCCTGTTGTTTTTGTCCTTTTTAAAAATTTGGGTTCTCATGGAAGTTGCTAGTAAAACTTCACACACATTGAGGACAAATATGATATATTCCTGCAGGCATTTATTTTAATGAGGCTGTTTTATAGGGTGGGGTGGCACGAGAGCCGTGTTGCTACATTTATTATGTACTGAGTAGGCTTATCATACTGTAATTTAGGAAGTCTTAATAAATGCCAGTTCAGGGGTTAAAAATCAGTGTGTTGATAGTTTTCTTAAGACACGTTCTTTAATTCTTGAACAGCAGAATTGAAATTGGCTTTTGAATGCATATTCTGAGAGCCTTATAAAGAAAAGGAAAGGTTAAATGTAATTTTCATTAATTTACAAACTACCGTCAGAAAATAGTTGAAATATCATTATGTGATTGCCATTTATTTTGATTTTTTAACTTCTGCTACATTACATGAAATACTATCTATCAATTATATGAATACTTTTCATACGATTATAATTAATAGATTTGTGTAATCATGCTGAAATAGCAGGAATTGGTCTCTGTTACATGAGACTAACTCCTGCACTAAATATGTCCTTTTGAAAGGTTAAAACTAAGCAAAGATATTTTTAAAGTAGCAAATGAAAAAGTTTCTCATAGGTTGAATTATTTCTGTACATGATTGCAGGTGATTTTCTGAAAACATTGGAGGACCCGGATCTCAATGTCAGGAGAGTAGCCCTAGTGACATTTAATTCAGCTGCTCACAATAAACCTTCATTAATAAGGGACCTCTTAGATACTGTGCTTCCTCATCTTTACAATGAAACAAAAGTCAGAAAGGAATTAATCAGAGAGGTATGTTAACTAAGAAAAACATCACTAAATACATATAAGTAGATTCTTTGTTTTCCTAAATACATTACTTCTTAACCTTGTTTTTTGTTTGCTGACAGGTGGAAATGGGACCATTTAAGCATACAGTTGATGATGGGCTGGACATAAGGAAAGCAGCTTTTGAGTGCATGTATACTCTTTTGGATAGCTGTTTGGATAGACTAGATATATTTGAATTCTTAAATCATGTTGAAGATGGCCTGAAGGATCACTATGATATTAAGGTTAGCTGTCATTTTTCTTTGTGTAAGCAGTGACTTAACATATTTTAAATAGTGAATAGACTGAAATGATAAAAATATTACTTCATACACTCAAGTATTTCACTGTATTTGCTATTTTCATTGAAGTGTTGTTGTTAAAAAGGTTACACTGCATTGAAATAGACGTGCTGAGCAGCACTAATTGTTGAATTGTTTTTTTCCTCAACCTAGATGCTAACCTTTTTAATGTTGGTGAGACTGTCTACTCTTTGTCCAAGCGCAGTGCTGCAGAGGTTGGATAGACTTGTTGAACCTTTGCGTGCTACATGTACAACTAAGGTATTTAGATTTAAACTTATTTAAGATAATTTATTTGCTGTTGTCTTACAGAAATGCGAATGAGCTCAGGTATGAAGAATACTTCTGTACTGCTGCAGCGTTTCCTGAGTTATAGTTGATAAACTGCAGAGTAGGTAGAGTAATATAAATATGTGGGCCTTCATACATGTGTTAGATTTCTTTAAATTACGAACAGAGAGGTAGACTTGTTAGCTTCTTTTAAAAAATCCTCTATTTCTTTCATGCCATTTCTTTTGTTCCTTTAAAAATTTAGCTGCCATTTGGGGAACTTGTAAGTCTCACTTCATTATAGGTTGTGAAACTGGAATACTGAGAGTTTTTCTGAATTCTGATTATTATGTTGTTTCAAACAGGCATTTGGGTCGTGAAGGATAGAGGCAGTTTAAAATAGTCCTTTTTTGTTGTTTTTTTTCTCCCCCTTCTTCATTTATATTACAAGATTCTTGGGTCTTGGCACAGTTAGCCTCCTCCCAGTCCTACTCTTGTCTTCATCCACCTGCATGCTCTGATAGTCATTTAATGCCTAATTTACCTTGCTTTTCCATTCCTGTAGTCTTATATTTCACATCAAGAAATTTGACTGCTTTTAATGATAATTTATGTTTATATCTCTGAAACATCTTTGAGAATTGTAGTGGAAGGTTAAGCAGTTATTCTAATGAAGGCCAATTTAAAAAAAAATTTCTATTCTCTGAAAACTGGAAGTACTGTGATAATGAGTTTAATGTTGTTTACTGACCTTACTAGCTAGAGGTTGGCTGCTATAATTGTTCTGATTTGGTAATTGACTTGGTAGCTTGCAGCATTTTTCTGCTTACCTTGCAGTATTGGAAGTTTCATTCAATTTGTAAACTGCTGGTAAAAAGTCTGCTAAAAAGCAGATGTTTGGGATTTTTTTTGATTGGTTGTTTGGGGTTTTTTAGGAGCTTAGGTCGTTTTGAAAGCTATATGAAGTGGTAGTATGAAAAAAAATAGGTCTTTGTGAGATACAGCTTTTTTTTAAGGTGGGTGTAGAGTGAGGGTTAAGCAAAAGTTTTCTTTTTTTTTTTCCCCCCCTAGGTAAAGGCAAACTCAGTGAAACAAGAGTTTGAAAAGCAAGATGAACTGAAACGATCTGCTATGAGGGCAGTAGCAGCGCTTCTAACCATTCCAGAAGCAGAGAAGAGTCCATTAATGAGTGAATTTCAGTCACAGATAAGCTCTAACCCTGAGCTGGCAGCCATCTTTGAAAGTATCCAAAAAGATTCATCATCCACTAACTTAGAATCAATGGACACTAGTTAGATGTTTGTCCAAAATGGGGACCATTATGTTGAACCGTATGATGCACTGAATTGACAAGTTATGAGTAAGAAACAGAAAAAGTATCTAATCTACACATTGTTCGACTTTATTTACCTTTATGGAGACAGTTGGCTTTTCCCATTGTTGCTTTTCTAGCATTTATTCCAGAAATGTATTTCCATAATCCAGAGTTTGTTAACCACTCTTGTTTTAGTGGATTTGGCCACATTTGGGAATTAAAAAGTTGACGCATGGTGTATGGAAGTAGGTTCCAACATCCATTTGCCCTGTAATGTTTAGGATTAAAATGTCAAAATTTTGTGACCATGATTTTTTTCTCTTATTCATTTTTTCTACTTGTAAACAAAAAAAGGGGGGAGGTGGGAATCAGTCGTCCAGGTGCACCATTTTTTGTATAACTTTTTATTCATTTTTGTTTCAGCTTCATAAATTGGTTTGGCTGGCAGATGAATTCTGTGTAAGATTTATTATATTAAAGATAGGGTTTGGGCACAGTTCAAACAAAAAGCAGACATAAATGTCATTTTTAAAGGGGTGGGGATTAGAAAAGAAACATCCCTACCGTGCACACTAATTTTGCATGAGCAAGTTTACAAATATATATTGTCTGTAAAACAGCATGTGCAGTTTATTCGTAATGCAAGTTAAAATAAGTTCTACTGTACCAGTGCAGTTTTCAGGTATTTTGACATACAGACCATTCATACAGGAAGGGACAAATGAAGGTTGTTTATGTTAACCTGACTCTTTAAAATGCCAGTAGTATGACCCTGCAGATGTTCCTACAGTAAATCTGACAATTCCTGCAGTTTTCATGGCTTTTCATTCCCAAAGGCTGGATCCACCAGAATTGAGGTGGACAGACTGGAAGATCGGAGGGAAACGGGATGAGACGGAGGTAAAATGAGCAGAGAATGATAGCTGCTCAGTGGCTCCTAAACTCTGGATTCAACTATGCTTTTGTTATAAAGGTATGAAAGGAAGCTTCTTCAGTGGTTCCTACCTCCTATTCTTCATCCAGCAGCTTTTAAGGCCCTAATACATGGTGTTGCCTAGACAGGTATTGCCAGGACCATAATTTTGTGCCTGTCAAAATGTTTTGTAACACACGGAACCACCGGTAGACTGCAGTGCTGCATCATACAGTATTCTGGTGGGACAGGAAACAAAGAATGGTCGTAAGACTGGAGAGAAATAGAAAGCAAGAAGATACAAGAAAGGAATCTGCAGTGAATATGCTGAGGTAATCTAAAAGTGGACCAGAAGGTGGTATCTGACAGTCCCACATTGAACTGGATTTGGGAATTTCCAAGCAAAAGATAGGGAACCACTGCCTCAGTTCCTCAAATTGAGACTTGCCATTACTTGGTTAATGCAGTTGCTTAGTTGTCTTTTTTCAGTCAGATCTGAATTTGATTTTACTCTAGTTAACGAGAGTTAACTAGTGTTTTAGCTAGTATTTTTTTAGCTAGTTTGATATTTCAGAAACCTGTTACGTAGATATGTGGCATAAGCTGCTACATGACTAAACAAACCTACATTTTTGTGACCCCAGAGACCGTTTCCTGTGAGCATTGGAGCTGGGCGGGAAATATTTCACCTTACACGCTTGTAGCTTGGGAAAAGCAGAGGACATAGTGGTGCATTTTACTTCAATAAAAGGACCTGAACAAGGAAATCTATTAACTCATTCAGTAGTAACAATTTTAGTGCTGTAGAAAGTTCTGAATTTGTAGCTTTCTCTGTCTCCAAAATTTTCATACTGATGTAACAATTGTCTTCTAGAAGTAGAAATAAATGAGATTAAACGTAATAGCATATCTAAATGTCATGAAAAAGAATGGGATGACTCTAGAGAGAAACCATATGGTAGAAGCAGCACTGTGAATTAGGTGCATTTTGTCGTGCTGTATAACTCATCTACTTCAATTACAGCAATACACAGGCCTCCTAATTAAGAATCTGTTGTGCTAATTAGTTGTCAAATTAATCTTAGAACTTTTCTGTTAAGTTTTCAAAGTGTATTAAAATGTTTTATAGACCTGAAGCTAGGTGTGAGAATGGTATGATAAACATGAAATGTGAGGCTACAATATGTAAATGGAGTAGGTGAGTACGGTAAGTACACAGAACACTTGTATTCCTAACGCCTGATGGGGTGGATGCAAATACTCTTCACTTTGTTTTCCAGCACATAACAGCGGAGCAAGCTTAAGGACAGAGGAGAAGGTTGAGCTATATTACATAGTGAATGCTTGCTTGCAAGAGAGTAATTTTCACTTTGACCACTGATGAAGCAGGTGGGAGCATAAGAATTAAGTCTTCCCTGTAAATTACAGAAATTCTAAGAGTAGGTTCTCTCTAAGTAGCAGTTGGTTATTTTGGTGATACAGGAAGGCAGACTCATAAAGGTTGTAACTGCATTATAATTGCTGAAATTTTTTATTAGTCTTATAAAATCTAACTAGCTTAGGTGTCCAGATTCCACTGACTTCACTAGATTTCTAGATTGAAAGAGTTTGGTTTATTTTTTTGTTTTGTTTTGTTTTCCCCGCTGTATATCCAAGTACTTGGGTAAATCTGGTCTATTTATGCTTTTAGTGCATCTAGGGTCAGGTAAGTCTGTTAAGGATGATGTCAGAATGCCTGTAGCTGTTGTTTAAATGCTAAATAGTTGAAACTAAAATACAAAATTACTTTCACAAAAACAGAATTCTGAAAGACTGCTCTTGAAAGATTTTTGGTATGATTAGAACTCTCTCTAGTGTTTTTCATCATTTTGCACACTGGCAATTGAGACCAGTTAATAAGCTTGCACATAATACAGAAATGGTTGGCCTGTCCTTGGATTGTAGATTCTTGCCTTTAAATATTTTTATATCTCAAAAGTACTTAATGCTCTGATTTTCCATGAAGAGTCTTGCCAGCCATGCAAGGGAGGTCTTTTCTAAAATTACAAATTGAAAACTACAAGTACCTTAACACTGCACTTCAATCATGTAAATTTATTTTTTAAATATAATTTTCCTTCAAAATGTTACATCTAATATAGCAGTTGACAAAATAAAAAGAGCTGAACTACTTCCAGATTGTATTTTTATGAGTTGAACAAAGCAGTACGTATGCATGTAAGTAGCATTGCTTCTCTCCAATGAAGGGTTATTTTAACATTTCATCAACTCAGAACTGAATTAAAAGTTCATATCTGTTACTGTTGTATTTGGCTTAAGAGATACACTCAGTAATGATTCTAGGGACAAGTTCACTTTGCTTTGGTGGACTGCTTAGTAGTAGTTATTTAGCAACTGTTCTCATATGGTACTTCCCCATCCTTGCCTCCCCTTCAGATGACTTTAAAAGTGAACTAACATGTGGCTGTGGAAGTGTGGGGGGGGAGGTTGGTTTTGTTTTGTTAATCCTTATCATTCTGACTGAAATTATACCTGCATCTGCCAAATATCAAAGGGTTAAGCCTGCAGCCTCTGGGTTTTAATTCCCTGTTGCTTGAAACTAGAGAAAAAAACTTCTTGTTACTCTTCTTAAAACTAATAATGTAAAATACTAGTCAGTTTATTCCTTATTTTGTTCCTTGTTTCCTCCTTGCTATGAGATGGAAAGGGTTGCTTGCTGCCCTATTGAGCGTAGACAGGCAGCCGTTGTGACAGTGTTGCCCCCTGCTCTAGAAGAGCTCCTCAGTATAGAGTTACAGCTATTACACTAAACCTGATATTTTTCATCGGTATCCATTTATAATTTTTCATTGTATCTGGGTTTGGGGGAGGAGAAGGAAATTGGAGTCCTTGAGAATAATGAAGTAAATTAATCTTCCAAGACCAGTGTTGGTGAAGCGGGGAAGTTTTTTGAAAGAAGTGCTTGGGTAAGGATCAGGCAATTTTGTCTTGGTAGGGAGTTAGACTTCTTTAGATTTGTTTCCACCCCATGAGGCTTTAATGTTCCAACATAATCTTTGATGAGAAGAAAGCTGCCTTCAGAAAGGTCATCCATCCCCCAAAACAAACAAAAGGGTTTCTCTTGATTTTAGTCTGTATATTGTGGTTTAGAACATAACCCTGAACCAGAGAAGAAATAAGAGTGTGTTTCTGAGAACGACACAGACACTGCCTGGACAACAGATGTTACCTGAAATGGCACTGAAAAATAGAAAATGAAATCTTAAAGTGAGAATATTTTCATTTATAATAATTACTTCTTTTGTAGTCTGCCTTTGATCATATTTTTGAAGAATGGGAAATACAGGAAAAAGTAATTAGCGAGCTATGAACTTCAGTGATCCCAGAACTTGAGGTGTAATTTCTATTCCCTACTGCTTCGCTGTAAAAAACAAAACAAACAAACCTCAAACAACAAAACACAACCAGAGGTGTTTTGACAAAAGTAATAGTAATTCTGAAAATTCTTTTATTCTGAAGGTGTTAAAGGGTTTTTGTTGTATTTTCATTATTTATTTTATTCTGAAGAAATACTTTCCCTTCATGGTTTAGTGGTGGGCTTGGCAGTGTTAGGTTAATGGCAGGACCTGATGATCTTAAAGGTCTTTTCCACTCAAAATTGTGTGATTCATATGTGAAATTCTCTCACCTGACAATTGCAAGGCAGTTCAATATGGCTGCTGCAGACTTCAGAAAATAAGCTTGTGTCACTTGGTTCAGTGCAGTATACATACTCTCGTAGAAGAATGTTTGCAATTCACTCTTTCCCAATGTTCTTTTATTAATAATAATAACAAAAACTCTTCACATGTGACTGTAGTTTCCATTCAACCTCCAGCCTTTCTTCAACTGAACAAGTATTGGACTCATGATCATCTGATTACTGTTACTTTGGATGCCACCATTCCTGGGGATTCTTGAAGTTGTAATCTCAAGTCTTGTAAAATACATTTAATTTTTTTTTTCTTTCTTTCTCCTGTCCTTGCTATGGTTATTTGCTAGAAGACTCAGGTTTATCTCCTGTATCTACAATGTTTCTGTTGTGCACAAAGACAATTCTTTAATGAATTGCATGTAATGCCATTTTACAGAGGGATTTCTCAGAGAGATGCTATGATTAGAAGCAACTGAATGACATCTTTGAGGAAGTTCATTGTTCAAACACTGACCTCTGCAGAGAAAATCCAGTGTACCTCAAATTCACTGGAATTTAGAGTATCTAAAAAAAAAAAGAGCATGCTTCCTTCTTTAAAACATACCTAAAGACAAAATAAAACAACTTGTTCCTGTGCAGCACAACTAATGGAATATGGCTTAATGTAAATCGTTCTTTTGCCCCTCAATTTCTGAATGCTTGCACTGTATCAGGCGATCTGCAGTTCTGGACTAGACTTGGCAGTAAGAAGGTGTTTTGTGTTGTAACAGCCAAGTTCTGCCTATCATGGAAGTATAGGAGGAGCTGCTTTGATGATTCTCCTTCCACAGCTACTGATCTGCACGCAGATAGCAAACTGAAATGTTACCCATATTTGACAGAAGTGTAGAAGTTGACCAGTGTTTAAAAAAACCCCTGTTTTCCATCATCCTGATTTACTTTCGAAATCAAACAACTTTACCATATATTTTTCCAAATGCAAAGATGATCAAATGAGCCGTCGTACTGAGTTCTTGTTTTTCCTGACACTGGATTGAAAACCTGTAGCTCTGGTGTGAACTGTGCCTCGTTTACAAAAAAAAATCTCAGCAGCAAAATTAGAATTGTGGAACTGAAGCTGCAGATGGACAAGATGGTTGATTTTAGCACCTTGACGGGAGTCAGCCAAAATGAAACACTAAACTCTTGTGCTGATTTCTCACACAGTACCAATTTTGGCATGTATAGTGGGTAGAATTCAGCTCTAATAAAATGGCAGAATATTTGTATCTCCAGGTAGTTGATATGAAAGACTAAAAAGTTGGTTGACATGGAAGATGATAATACACTTCTGTTTTGATTTTTGGAGAATATATGTAGATTCTAATTTTCTAAGAAGTTCACAGGAAAAAGAGGAAAAAACACAATTCTGTAATTTTGTAGTGGTGTTGGTATTTGACCATCCTTTTTTCCTTTTTATTTTTTTTTCCTCCTCCATTTAAATCCAGGAAAATAAAAGTCTAAAGTGCAAATTTGGTCAAGTGCTTTCAGCCTTGTGCATTCAGTCATTCTGTGTAGAGTTTTATAAGAAAAATGAAGAGTGGTTACTTAGCCAAAGATAAAATAATGTTTTTTTTCAATGGTTTGAATAAATGTATTCAGGTTGAAACAGTTGGATATCATCATGGGCTATGTAAGGACAAATAATTTTCTGAAATTGTTAAAATTTCTGGTTGTCTATGAATGATTTATTTCAGGTCTGTTGGGTGTCTGAATGTGGCTGGTTCAGGAAACTTAAAGCTAAAAGGGAAGGGCAGGCTCTCACATAGAAATGTGAATCTACATTATATTGCTGTTTGGCCAATGGTTAATATTTGTTGGTCTGTTTTTTCTTAATATTGGTGTCATTAGGCATTTATTGCTCCCAAACTTTTCACAGTTTGATTAACAACAAAATATTCTACATGTTATCAAAGTCCTCTCTGATTAAAGGAGGATAGTTTGAAGAACGGTTTGGGAAGAGTACAGAAACTGTTGGACAACTGACAACTGAGTTTGTCCAACAAATAAACTGGGTTTATTTTTTCCCATGTATCTTTTAACATATGGAAGGATGGGAAAGAAAAATGTCCATTGGCAGGTTTAGGCACTTCTATAGAAGGAGGTCAAGAAACCTACTGCAGAATACAATTAATTGTCTTTGGTCAAAGTATTTTTTGCTCACTGTCCTGTGGTGCACACTAGGGACAAAAAGTCTCTATTGGCGAACCAAATAGACCTGGTGAAATCCTGTATGTCGGTGTGATCAGACCTTCCAGCTGAGAGAACAAAGGTGTCCTTGAAACCTACAGGAATCACTGAAAAGAGTCAGACCTGTTTAAGAACAACCCAAAAGCTGCCATCGCAATACAGATGCAATTTTATATGTGTAGCTGCATCATGTAAGCAAGGTACGTTTTGCACTACAGAAATAAGGGAACTTGGGAGCTGTTTTGCAGCATGCTTGTTAGCACGTGTGCAGTGAGGGCCCATAGTGGTGTGTGTGGTAAGGGTGCTAAGCAAAATACACTGTTGTAAGATGGGAATGATACGGTGCAGAAAAAAAATCTAGTAATGTCTACTCCATTCAGTTCACATTGCAACGGGTAAGTAAGTAGATGTAAGGGAGCTTTGTTTCACTTGAGATGGTGGAGTTATGCTCCACTGGCAGGTCTATCCAGTTTGCTTTAAGGATGCAATACTCTTGACATATTTTTATTTGTAATTTTAATAAGTGCATAGTTACATTTGAAGGGAGGGTTCATCCTAAAAATTGGCTTGCTTTACTGATCTCCTTTTGGAGAATTCATCTCAAAGAATACAATTTTCATACTGCTGACACCATTTAATAGATGAAACGAAGTTAATATTTCTAATCATTTCAATAAATGAAATTTATTTCCAACAAAGGAAACTTTAAAATGCTGCCATGTTAACTAATGAAGTAAAGCAAGCGACCACAATGCACAGTTCCCAGGATCAGCTAAAACATTGTGCAGGAGTCTGATGTTCTTCCTACCTCCTGCCTTCCGAAGTGGTAAAAAGCAAGTGGGAGAACATGTCTCTGTGTTCATCTCCTTTATTTGAATTTTAACATGGTCTAGTGGATAAATGTGATTTGAAATCAAGAATGCTCATACTTCTTTTTTAAAAAAAAATCTTACTTATCTGCAGACTTATTTAGCAACGAGTTTAAATCAGCTTTGAAGGAGACCACATCTCTCCTCAGGAAGTGACCTCCCACTGTTGTAGACTACAGCTAATACTTGAACACATCAAGGAGCGATCTCTCTGGGTAGTGTTTTGAAAAGGCAAGGAACAATACAAGATTTAATTATTTACTTGTGAAGTTAGCCTTAAATGTCACCATGTTGTTTCTGTGCTGCTGTACTCTTTGTTTACAAGAAATGTTCCAACACATGCACTTTAGGTTTGCGAACAGATGCCATACTTGATTGTGAATGTTTGTTTGTTTCATGTCACTACAAAACCTGGTCTTGCTTGCATTCATTAAATCTTGCATACTTCTCTGTAGTCTTATCCAGAGTTCAGCCCGTAGCAATAAAAACGGAATTCATTTCTGACAAAGCTGATGTTACAGAAACAGAGAAGCGCTAGGAAACGTCTGAGGTCTGCATGCAGAGTAGAATGTCTCACTACAAATATGTCAGAGTTAATGTGCTTGATTTGGCAGACCAGCTATTTCTTTGACAAAGTAGGGGAAATAGGTTTATTAAAAGTACAGTATATGAGAACAGCATCAGAAGCATCTTTGATGAATCTGTTCTTAGAGCTGGTTGATTGTGTGGCTGCAGAAGAGCCTATTCATAGTGAAGTCTTGTCTTCATTGCTCATCAGTGGCTTTGCTAAAGAAAAATCCCAATGTTTCTGCCTGGCTGTACCACTAAATACACTCTCGCATGTTAGTAAATACAGCACAGCACTGAAGGTTATTTTTGTGCTCAAAAGCAAGATACTGCGTTGCGTGTGAGGCATTCCTGTAGCCCCAACTCACCCATTTGACAGGGGTTTATGAATAAAATGTTAGTGATTGCAGACATTACTATTTTTCCAGAGAGAGGCATGATGCCTCAAGACTTAAATTAACTAGACCATAAAAATAACTATCTTTTTCCTTTTAAATGCAAAAAGAGAAAGAGCCTTAAATATCAAGTCCTGAAACCTTTTAATAAAAGTTTCAAATAACAGAAGTATATTAATTCTTGTAGCTGTATTTTTCACTGTCCTCTGACAATTTTACAGTTGGATGTGGTAGCAAGCACACCGGGTACAATCCCTCTCACTGGGATAATACACAAATACTGTTAATACTCCTGGAAACAAACAACTAGTGTTTCTTTGTAACTCCAGATGATAAAGTACCTTCTTTATGCCACAAAGTTTTTCAGAATGCACCATGAATATAACAAAGTACCTAGGAATATCAACATCATATATAGCTGCAGGATTAAAATAACTGCTTGCTAGTAATTCTTGATTGATGTTTTCTCTTTCACGTGGCTGATTTAACACATTAAAACATCCACTAGATATTTGTGCTTATGTATACATATGTATCCCAGGATGAGTGAGGTTTTCTGGGTTTTGGGTCGGTTTTTTGATCATTCAATGTTACAGTTTTTAAGCTACAGTTCCTCCTGGATGCAAGTAATCGGTATTGCATCTATGGAAGTTATTTCTGTCATCTGAAAAAATGAGAATTCTTTTATATTTTTTCCAATGCTAAGTGCTAAATAAAACCATGTAATAATATTTTATTTTTTAAAGCAAAATTAATCCTGACAGGAGTATTTTTTTGCAGGAAAGTTTGATTGCTATTAATTTATCAGGTTTTTTTTTTAATTTTCTTTGTAAAGAAATCAAATCTAAATTTGATGCTATTTTAATTTCATCATAGTATTAGCCTTTTGGACCCTCCGGTTTTATACCCTCACACTTGAACTGGAGACCTTTAATTTCTTCTTAGATGAATAAATGGCCAAATCTATTTCAAGCACAGAATCACTATGGTTGGAAAAGACCTTCAAGATTATCAAATCCATCTGTTGCCTATCTCTACCAGGTCCACTTCTACACCATATCCTTGAGCACCCTATTTAGGTGGCTTTTAAATACATTCAGGGATGGTGATTCAACCACTTCCCTAGGCAGCCTGTTCTAGTCCTTGATAACCCTTTCAGTGTAGAAGTTGTTCCTAATGTCTAATCTAAACCCCCCCCCGATGTAACTTGATGCCATTTCCTCTTGTCCTATCTGTTGTGACTTCTGAGAAGAGATTAATACCCACCTCCTTACAGCCTCCTTTCAGGTAGTTGTAGAGAGCAATAAGGTCTTCTCTCGGCCTCCTTTTCTCCAGACTTAAACAGCCCCAAGTCGTTCAGCAGGTCTGTGCTCTGCCAGTGCTGGTTCTATAACTGTAAATCTGTTGTTGCCTCTTGAAAACAGAGGATAAATGATTCCTTTCAAAGGGTTAGGGTATAGCTAAAATCAACCTCTCCATTGTTCATCATAACAGTTTACAGTATGGCTACAAAGTAAAAAAAGAAAAAAAAAAAAAAAATGGTTAATACAAGGGCATTTTGCCTATTTGGTTACTTCACCTTGTTGCAGTGTCATGGCAGAATCTAGTCTATTAGCTGGCTGTATGAGCACAGCTAAATGAAAATTAAATTTTGGGAGCATTTCAATCAATTTATTTTCTTCCAGGAGGTGGCGTTGTAACCTCATTAACAAATGCCAAACAAATCGGGAGCGGGGGAACCAAAGCGATTTCTTTGCAGAAAAGTGCAGATACTTGAAGAATGGATTGGAAATGGATCTTGTAGTTTTATTTTTCTTGACAAGCTACTGCAGCTTTCTGTTATGACTGGCTCACTTCAAAGTTCATTTTCATTCTTTTACAGATCATTTCTAAACTTCACTTCCGTACCATAAAGTTTGACAAAGGTTGTGCAGGTAGCCGGTCATCCCTGGCAATGCTTCTCCTACAGCCAGATGTTTGGTGGTGGTATGGTCTGGATGGCTTGGCACTGCTGTGAGGAGTGGAATAAACCACTGGGCGCCCATGGCTAAGTTACATGACTGAAAAACCAGATTTCATAGCATAATTCCTTGTTTTCTTTCTACCTTGCTAATGATTTACGCTTCTGCCAGGATCACCATGGGAATGGTGTGCCTTGACACAAGAGACCTAACAAAGCTAGGTGTCAGCATCTGGTGAACAGATGGTGTCAGCAGCGTTTACCTTCCTCTGGAGGAGTCAATTGATTTCCTACCTGAAAGTGCTAAAATTGAGGTGTTTGGGTAACAATACACTGGTTTGCTTTACAGGTCTAGAGTTTAAAAAAAAAAAAAGGGTGTGCATTTTAAATTTATATTTATCTTCTAAGTTACTATGGCTACTAGGAGCTTTCTTTTTAATAGTTTAACCAACAAACTCCCATCAGGTACTGTTTTAGAATTTGACCATAAAACAAACCAAAAATCCAACAAGCTCCGCACTCCAACTCTAATATTCTATTATGCTGCAGAACTGGGGTTTCCATTCTGGAAAGACATTGACCAAAAGGAGGAAAACCGTAGTAATATAGAACAAATTATGCAATTCTAGTAAACCACAACCCGCGCCATAGCTGTAAGAGCAACTGGGGAAGGTAATTGCCCAGCAGTTGTCACTGGATGTGCGCGTGTAAACCAACAGCAGCTTCAGGAGCTCATAAGCTCGTTGAAGTCATTTGAATGATCTGTCCAACCATACTGCAGTGGGTGAGCTGCGATGCATGGCGCTGGAGGCTTGCTTTCTGTTGCAGGCAGCAGGAGAGGTGGAAAGAAAGCCTTCAAGGGCAGCGTGGGCACAAAATGCATCCTTGCAGACTGCTGTGCTTTTCAGCCACTGCTGTGAGAGATAGCATCATTTGCATGTCTGGCTGAAGCTTGTTTTATCTCGCTTTTAACCAGTTTTGCACTTTCACTCTTGCGGGGTTGTGGTTTTTGTTTGTTTTTCGTTTCAGCCTTTATCGTGGTCCTCAGGTGCCCTCAGAATGGGGCTTTTCCCTAGTCCACGCCTCTTAATAACTCCTCGGCACTGGCTGTGGCATGATGCTCATCTGGGGACCCAATGCTGCTGTTGCTTATGTGCTTGGTGCTAATGGCTCATACCAGCACTACAACAAAAGAAGTTCAGTTTTCTGAATGCCTGTATTGCCTCACTGAGAGCATGAGGGGACTACAAGAAAGCTGGGGAGGAAGTATTCACAAGGGCTTGTAGTGACAGGACAAGGATGAGGGGTGATGGCTTTAAACTGGAGGAGAGGAGATTAAGATTAGATGTAAGGAAGTTTTTCATTCCGAGGGTGGTGAGTCACTGGAACAGGTTGCCTAGGGAGGTTGTAGATGCCCCAATACTGGAGGCGTTCAAGGCCAGGTTGGATGGGGCTTTAAGCAACCTGGTCTAGTGGAAGGTGTCCCTGCCCATGGCAGGGGGGTTGGAACTAGGTGATCTTTAAGGTCCCTTCCAACCCAAACCACTCTAGGACTGTGACTCTATGATTCACTATTTGTTCTGTCCTAGGACAGTACAATGTATACGACATTTATTGCAATTGTAAAGGACTGGTACCTTAAGGTCTTGTTAAAGAAAAAAAGCAGAGCAGCAAGTATTGGACCCAGGTGTCAGGGAGGCGCCACTGTGGAGTGGCTCGTACTGAACCATCTGCTCCCAGCCATGGCCCTGACCTGTCTTCACCATTTGGCATATAGTTTCATTGTTAGCTTCTCAATGGCTTGAAGGAGTTTATTTCTTCTCAGTCAAGAAAATCTTGAGATAGAAGCACTCATCCCAGAAGGAAAGGTTTGGTGAGTTGAAGTAGATTCTGATTTTCTATCTCATCCAGATCTCCTTGCTGTTTTATACTGTTTGCTTAAGCTTATCAAGCCTACACTCCTTAACTGTTCCATCTGTGATACTCAGAGCAGCCTGTATCCATTATCCTCTTGTTCTTTGGTGCATCCTGTTCAGTCCAGCACTGTTCATCCAGAGTCTGTTGCTGCTCCACTGCAGCGGGATCCCTTTGCTCGGCAGGATCTGAATTTGTCATTCTTATGCTCAGTCTCTGTGAGCCCAGAACGGTTGCTATGCCCCAGTACTCCTTTAGAATATTCCACAGCAAGGGTACATGCCATCTAGACTCTTGTGGCAGCTCAACAAAGTTTTCTTATCTGAGAGGATGTCTCTCTGATCCACCTAATTTTTCTGTATTTCACCTAAAGCAAGAGATTCGCTCACTGGGTGGGTTTCTCCTGCTACGTACAACGCAGGGAGCAACTTCTTTCTCTAGAAAACAGCTTCAGAATTAAACCGAAACAAGATTTAATCACTGGAAAAACTTCTGAAGATGATGTGGCCTAAGAATTATTTTATTCTTATGCTTACAGAAACTGGGCTCTGTGTGTTTGCTGGGGGTCTAAGTGCAATAAAACTCGGTGCTATCTGCCCAAATACAGCTGAAGAAGTGCTGAAGGAAACTGCAGATTTGGCTACAATTTTTAGAGTTAGAAATGTACATGAGGAGAAAAAGGAAAGGAAAAATAGCATTTGTATACATTTCAAAACTAAAATTACACATGCAGTCCTAAGTTGTTCTACCATCTGGACATGCTAATGCTCAGTTTAAGCTGCTATCAGCATTTGTTCTTTTTGTCAGAACTTGGTTTCAACTACAAGTTTTGCCTTGCAGAAACAGCCTGGATTTAAGGCATCAAAATTACAATGAATTTACTCTGATGGTGACTTTTTTTTTTATATATATATATATATGAACAGAGTATCAAGGATGACTGTTATGCTGCTGACTAAAATACCAACTGAAATGTTGTTAAAACCATAGAAGTTCACAAAAAAAAGGCAGTTTGACAACGTTATCGTTTTCTCCTTCGTAGAGTGATGCTTTAAATATTATCCCTTTGTCAGAAGATGACCAAGGCAAGGGTCACTGCAGCCCTGACATACATGAAGTGGAAAGGACCAAATGGAACATATTGAGGAATTTCAAAGAGGAACAGATATTTGGTTTAAAATATGCACTAGTTAACTACTCCATACTTATTACAGACTGGTTCTGTATTTATTTGTGTGTCATGTTTCTAGAAGAACCAAAGCATATAATGCTACAGGGAATGTCATAAACATGCCATGCTTGAGTGCTCTCAGTTATCAAGAACTGAATGGGTAATTTTATATGTACAAGCAGGCAATGAAGAGCTTTTTTTAGGCTTCAAATGTATCCTCTTATGTTGGAATATGCATAAATTGTTCATTTAAATAAAACCTGTGACTAGTAGGCAATGCAAAAATCCCCTCACTAGGTTCACGTAATGTTAGAAGTCAATGGGAAGAAAATCTATTTCAAGTTTAAATTCTTTTCTAATAACTGAAATTCATTTTGAAACAGTTCGTAACCAGTGGCAACAATTGAATGCAATTCAGCTAGGAACTGAATGGGACAAACATAAAGGCTGGTTTGATGACATGTTTACAGGCTCTCTGCTCCCCTCACTCAGGAACATCACTGTTGCTATAATGGCTGGGAAAGGTGAGCTGTTTTGTGGTTACCCTCACTGGCAGGGTCTGCATTGCAATCTTCAGAAAAAGGTTTGCTGCCATAATGCAAAGAGGTTACATTGCATCGTTGGCCAAAATGGATCTTTATTTGCAGTTTTTACAGCTCTGCTGCCCAAATTGTGGTTTCTCAGCTGTGAGGGCTCAGCTTGAACTTTCAGATCCAGTTCCTTGCTGGTATTTATTCCAGTGAACAACGGAGAGCATAAGTCTACTCTGATCTACCTGGTGCATAATCCTAGGTAGGAAAAAAATCTCAATTTTTTAGAATTGTCTTAAATTTCATCTTATATTGACAAGCATTAATGTATCTATTTTGGTTTAATTTGGGTAGGTCTTTAAAAAACTTACATCTCAATGTGGTCACAGAGGCCATGAATGCACAAGATGGATATTAACAGGTAAGAAAAGGACTTAGCATCCTCTGACTGTCACGTCAATTACTTCTGAGAATCATCTTTTCATATTATCTCACACTTTATAAAGCATTTGCTTTAGCCTCAGAATAGTTATAGGAACTGCACAAGCTAGAGAGAAAAATATTATTCCCCTTTCTGTCCCTGCTGAGGTTATCTGGCTCAGCTCTTACGATCTGGGCTGTTTTATCAACTGTGCAGCACTGACTTGACAATAAAGCTTATCTTTTCAGAGGGAGGAAGCATCCAGAGTTTGGGAATGAGGCTGGGGGAGAAGTAGTGAGATTGTGTGAGGCTGCTATGGAGTCACAGATAACTGCTTTCATGGCTATAATAAATTTAGGTACATGGCTGTGGTTAATAAATTAATATATATGGCTGTAGGAGTTGTGAGATAGGGCATTCTCTGATCTGTCCAGATTACAAGCTAGTCATTAAACCACTAGCAAAGGAGCTAGCCCCTACCAGTGATATAAATTCTTTAGGACTGAGTCATCACGAATAACTCAGTGGAGCCCTCAAAAAGGGCCATACAAGCTGAGCTTGGTCACAGCAGAGTATCAGGTCTTTAGAGCACTTCCTAATGAGTTCTTGAAACTGTCAGGTGGCCTGTCCCCATCATGGGTGTACAGCTTTGGAGGTCTGTGTAATCAGTGCTGTTAACAAAGACTATATTTGTGTATGCCATTCCAGAAATGCTGATTGCTAATAAGGAAAGCTCTCTTTGGTTTTGTTTGTTTGTTTTTTCCTATTTTACATTTTTCTTTATGTGTTATTGCCGGTTTTCTGATGTAAAGCAAGGCTTGTAGAAAGAAAACCCCTGCCCAAAGTAGGGTCAGCTAAAGCAGGTTGTCTAGGGTTATGTCCAGCTGAGTTTTGTGAATCTGCAAAGGTGGGACCCAAAAACCTCTCTGGGCAACCTGTTCCAGTGCTTGACCACCCTCATTAAAAAAAAAAAATCAAAACAAACAAACAAACAAAACCCCCAAACAAAACCCAAACCTGCCATATTTTTTCTTTGCTTCAGCTGTACTTCAACTCATACCAATTATAATTTGATTTGTCACTGGGCAACACTGAGAAGAGCCTGGCTCTTTCTTTACTCACCCCCTCCTAGGGTATTTATACACACAGATGAGGCCACTCCCCCACCGCCAAGCTTTCTTTTCTCCAGGCTGAACGGCCCTGGCTCTCTTATCCTCTCATATGTCAGGTGCTCCAAGCCCATAATCATCTTTATGGCCTTTTGCTGGATCTGCTCTAGTAAGTCCGTGTCTGTCTTGCACTGAGGAACACAGGACTGGACCCAGCACTCCAGGTGTGTCTCACCAGGGCTGAGTGGAGGGGAAGGATCACCTCCTGGCAACGCTTTGCCTGATGCAGCCCAGGAGGCTGTTGGCCATCTGTGCCACAGGGGCACACTGCTGCCTCATGGTCAACTTTGTGTCCGCCAGGACCCCAAAGTGCTTTACCAACATTTCCCTTTATGCAACTAGGAGTGAAAATGGGCAAAACTGAAAGAATCACTTTCTACACAAAAATCAAAGATGATTATTTTTTCTTTAGTGTAATGGAAATATTGATTAGTAGAGCTACTATTGCAATTTCCTTGCTAGGTTTCTCTCTGTGCTATTGCAAAATCACTTCACAGTCCTATTGTTTTACAATCCAGAGAGCTGTTTGACAGGAATTTGTCAAAGTGCACATGTAAGTGAATTACGAATGCTGGGCCCAGCCTCTCATTCAGATGTCACTGATAAGAGGTACTGTAGCATCTGCCAAGTTGGGATCCTGCTGCTGATTTAATGTCAGACTTCAAAGGAAAAAGGGCTGGGGTTTAGTGCCTTGTAAAAAAAAAAAACAACCTATTTGGAGAAAAAAAAAATATTTAAAAATAGTTAATTAATTTTGACAGCTACAAAAGAAAATATGAGCATGAAATGCAGCCATGCCCAAGTGAGCGAGGGGAATGGCTACCGGCCAGGTGTAGATGCTAGTGAGAGAAAGGCCAGTTAGTTCCCGGTATTGCCGGTGGCTGACATACCACTGTCATGGGATCACTTACTACATTTAATTACATTATTTTTATTTATTTATTCATTCATTCATTTGCAAATAGTAGCATATTTTTCTGTTTCCTTTCATGTGAAAATGATTAATGGTAGCTTCGGGGACGCCACCACATTTTATTTGAAATAATACCCCTAATTTTCTCCTTCCCAACCAGGCAGAGAGGCTGCACTGACATTGCACTGTGTTGCTTGCCCATGGGGCTGACAATACTTAGATGAAGAAAAGCATAGGGTGGTCCAAATTCCTATTGCTTTTCACTGTAAAACAGGACATGTTCTTACAACAGTCACTCTTATGAACATCTTACCTCTAAATTTTCAGTTACACAGAAGTTAGTCAAGTTCCTCTAGCTAAGTTTAAGTCTGTTACAATTATTTCTATGCCGTGAATGGGATAAATGATTTATTATTGTGCATTACTTCTCCAATCCTTCATAACGGAGCAATCAATTTTTAGATGTGCATTTTGCAGAAAGAATGAAGCACTGATACTGCGAAAAATATCACCAGAGGATACAGCTTTTGTCTCTGCTGAAAAGTGGTGACAAAAATGCTTTCAGTGGGACCTGGACCGAGCTCCTGTATGTGAATAAATGCTGACCATGGCCTACAATTAACAGCTTCTTGAGGTGCTGAATCAAGTCAAAAGCTATTGGTAATGCTTATTCAAGTGTAGACAAAGCCATAGGGAGTCTCCACTGCAGCAGATGTAAGAGGATGGCTGAATATAAAAGAAGTTTTCTATTGTGCTATAAATAACAGTGGTAGTGCACAAGTGATAGTCCATGTTGGAAGCCAGACCTTCGGAGTAGCTAAGTCAAAATTTCACCTGGATGTTTTATTGTGAGGTTTTTGTGGCTTTGGTACATTAGGAATATAGAGAGAATAGATCTGATTTCACCATGAATGAAGAAGAACAACTCATTTGGGTATATTACTGTATTTATGGACAGTTAGAGTATACTTTATATGAAGGCGTCTTTTTAAAAAATGCAAGTTCTGTATTTTATGAAAAGTAGTTGAATTATTTCCACTGACCTTACAGTAACGCAATAATGCAATGTATATCAACCCAGAGAGAGGTGTGTTGGCTTGTAGAGTAAAACCAACATTGAGTCAGAAAATCTGAGCAGGCAAGACTTGATGTTGCTAAACCAACATCTCCTTATTTGCTCAGTGCAGAAATGAGATGAAAATTTCCTCTATCACTTTTAAAACAGAAACTTGGAATGTCTTGGCTGAAATGAAGATACTGAAGGAGAAAACCAAAAAAGTCAAATCAGTCATTGTAGCTTTGCTGCTCAAATGAAATGTGATAGATGCTTAAAATATGCTTGTATGCCCTCTGTAGGAGGAGTGGCTATTGCTTCCCTTTACCTGCTCAAGAACAGTTTGATGGAAGATAACAAATAAAGGATGAAGTCAGTTAAAGGTGAAACAGGTCTCTGGAAAGAGCACCCACCCTTGATCCCTAGCTTCCTATCCATTCTCACTTTCAGAGACAAGGAGAAGGAAGCAACAAAGTGCACCTTGTGACACTGTGATTCAGAACTGTCCCCTCAAACATCAACAGATCAAAATACACTACTAAGCAATATCTTTGTGTCTACTTGACTAATACAATTTCTGTTTATTTTTGTACTCATCAGAATGCTAGTATTCCTCATTCTGTGCACTGGTCAATTAAAGGGAGTGCAGTGTATAGATTGAGTGATGGAAAAAATTGCCTGTGAATACTCATCAATAAGAAAAAAGCAGCAGTTTTTGTGGAGAGCAGTGCAGAATGAGGGGACCTTGTGAAGTGGCAACATGCTCGATTGTGAAGCTGGAATTTCAGCTCTGCCTGTTTACACCTTATCAGTGTCTCTGTATGTGCAGCATTTTACTTAATGTTAGCCACTTAATATCTAGCAAGAATCACACTGAACTGGTTTGAGTCCTGTGATTTATTTTTCTTCCTGGTTCTTCCAGTAACTGTACTTTCCCCATGTTCTCAGAATCACCAGAAAGCATCGTTAGTGCTGTCTAGCACAGGATAGCAGCAAGGCAATAAGGAGACCTGCCCTGTGATGGTTTTTTACTGTGAGAGAGGGATGAGGGACCAGCAGAAGTTTATTATTCATTCTCTTGGGAGAGTTTCAAACAAAATGAAAGGCCAACTCTGTCACCTTCCCTGAAATGCTTCCTCTTCTGCCGGGCTGTTGGCTGTCTGCTATAGGAGCAAGCTGTCTCTGACCCTCCTGCAAGTTTTCCTGTGACCCTCCCAGTTAGCAGGACACTGGGTTTTGGCAGCAGTAGAGCTATTTGACAGTCACTGATTTGGGGCACAGGCTAGCACTAAGTGCTTCTTGCATCAGAAATGAAGAGCAGGACTGAGGCTGTGGCTCATAAGGGTTATGAGAAGGCACCAGTGGAGGCTTTCTCTTAAACATTTGTACCTATGAGTGTTTTGATGCTGTGTAGTGTATGAATTTCTCTGATGTTGCCTCTCTAAAGCACACAGTTTTAAGCAACTTTTTTTGACTTGGGACTTTACAGAACATGCAACAAAAATATCCTTCAATTACTTTATCTTATAATAATTTTGAAGGCGTGTGAAGAGATTTTGTGTGCCTAAACCATCAGGTGTCCTCCGGCTGCTCTGGAGAACATCAGCCTTGTCACCTGGACCTGTACATTCATTTTGAGCTCTCTTATATTACCTAATTGCTAGTTATCACCCTCTTTTGGCCTTTTTGAAGAAAAAACTGGTCAAGAATATCTCTTAGCATTGGAATAGATTGAGTGTTTGTTCTTCCACCCTCCCCTCATATCTGACGATGAGTCTTCTACATACCTGTGCTGCCTGTTAAACTGTTATTATTCTCATTCTCATTTATGGTCGTTCCCAAACAGTTCACTGGCTCATCAGGGGTGTACAATAGAGAGAATAAACAAACAATGCAGTCCATGCACTTTCAGGTACTAGGGCACTGAGCATAGTCCAAAGTGCTTCCTGAACATTTGGCATGTGCCTCTAATGCAGTAGTCAGCAGAGAAGAGCCATAATGCTGTCACCAACTTTTCTTGGCCCAGGAGCAGCAATAGTAAGTAGTACATTGCATTGCAGGCAGCCTCAGACCTTACTCTCCCATCGACCTCTATTTAATTTCTCATGTTTATGCATGAAGCTGGAGAACCTACTTTTCTGTCTCCTATGGGCTGGTCACCACTGCAATACTCTTAATGTGTAGCAGACTAGTGGAAGGGATATTTTTTAAAGTATCAATAACACAGTATAGTTCTTAAGGCTTGGATACAGAGATCAGAAACTCTCATTGTTCTGGTGTTTTGAGAATAATTAAATGGAGAGAAGTCTGCTTGCCCATGGCCACTTGTATTTGAATTAATCCCTAGCATTAAAAAGTCAAATCTTTTTTTCCCTTTTCCATGAAAAAGGGAGTGCCCTTTCCATTTTGACACAGGCATTTTTCTTGAATCACTACCCAAAATGCTTCTCCCTTCTAAGCAACATTTAGTCATTAGCAGTTCATATTTTAAAAAGCTATTTATTTTGAGTGGAAATATGCAAAATTTCTTTAAAAGCTGACTTGCAAATGTTAATACAGGGATAAATGAACAGTTGATGAATAAGTCCTTCAGAAGCAAGCTGCTTTAGAAACACTCCATAAATTTTCTCCATTACCACACTTAAAAAACATTTAAAATAATTGTTGGAAGTCACTGAGTGCTGATAACTCTGCTTTATGAATGTGGACTAATGGCGTAAAGTGATAATTATTTAGCTGCTGTTGCATTTTAATTCAATCACAGCATGGCTGTTACAGTACAGTGCGGCCTTTGCCTTTTTATTTTCTATAGGTAAATAAAATCTGCTTGCTGGTCTCAGATAATAGCCCTTATAGTACCTCACTAAATTGGGGGAAGGAAGGCAGAAACAGTGCTAAAGACTCTAGATGCTTCTCTAATGTGGAAACATTCTCATAATGCACTTCAGCAGAAACTGATTTTGAGGACCTATCACAGTCAAGAGGGTTCAGAGCATGACTGTCACCAGAGCTACCCAAGGAAGGCTGGCGAATGTGATGCTGGACCCATGGGAGCAGGAAAGGATGGACTGCCTTAGGCTATGTCGGAGCCTCTTGGGCCTCCTGCTACCCCTGTGGCACATCAGCCAGCCCACTGGTGCTAGCTGGGACACCTCAGGGCACCCGCAGCACCTCTTCCTGGTCGTATATAGGCAACTGCTTTGAGCTATTGACTGCAAAGCTGGGGTTGTGGTTACTTTCACCTCACAGCCTTTGCCAGTGAACTTCCTGTTGAGGTGGTTATGTGCTAGTAAGAGCAGTTGTAGTCAACTTAGATTTCCTTTATACTCAGTATTTCTTTTCTTTCAAAAAGTTGAGGTAGCATAAGGTAACAGCATATCCCACTCAGAAGATGGATAAAAGCAGTTGTGTGTATGTCAGATGTGACAGAGAGCAAAGGTAAGACTGGTGTGGCCAAAACCATCCTTCCAAGTCTGCCCTCTGCAAAGCATCTCTCCAGTGACTGGGAACGGGAACACAACTAAAACCAAACCAAATCGAAACAACCACACGCATAAAGAAATGAAATGTGCTGGTTGACTGCAGCCACGTTAAACTAGACGTTTCATTTCAGCAATACAGTGAGAACTCAGTCACTGGGTTATTTAGTACACATTGAACCTGGGAGTGGCTCCTTGGCATATTCCTGGTCACTTGCTGAAGTGCTGTGATGCCACCAAGCAGAGTCATGGTGACACACCAGCTGCCTTCCCCACCCAGGGACAGCAGAAATCTGTGGCAATGCCCAATTCTAGTACCAGTGTGCTCAGAAATGTGGTAACATCTAACTCTGTCACCACTTGGGTAATTTTGTCATTTCCATTAGTTGGACTCAGACCTGGGACAGACAGAATTGACTGAGACTTTACATGAATTATACCACAGAGTATGTTGTAAGGAGATGCTCATATGGTTATCTGCCTAATCTTTGCCTATCAAAGAATGCTTATCTATTTAAAATGATGAAATAATTCTATTAATCCATATGAGCTCTGGAGTGATAATGAGAAGTATTAAAATGCCATTAAAATGACAAAATTATGGCAGTCAAATGCAGCCTTCTCTGGAAGGAGACTCAGTGTCTTATCCCACTTAACATCAAATTAGAAGCAACTGAAGAGTCATCCAGAGCTCCTCAAAACCTGAAGAAAGAAAGATGTGACTTAAAACACAGCAGCTTGTAAGTGGGCTGGGTGCACATGTGAGATGAGGCCGTTGGGCCTCCAATGACTCAATACGCTTTATGAAATCATTGTCAGTCACTACATTTAGAAGAATGGTTGTAAAGACCACTACATTTCAATGAAATCACCGCAGTGCTTGGCTAGCTCTACATAACAGTGTTTAAGAATTGTCATAGCAATGTAAAGCATAGTTGTCAGCATTGCCAGTTGTAGAGTTTTTACATATTTCATGTCACGTACTGCCGTGATCTCTGCTGTAGCCTGTGGTTTTTTCTGCAACTGTGATAGCAAACTGGATCTGAAACTGGGATCTTTGAAAGGCTGTAAATCTCTTTATTTCTTGGTTCTCTTTGGAGCTGCAATTCTGAAAGAATTTTTATTTGGTTTCATTACAGATTTTATAGCAAGATAAGTGTGTTGGAAAACCCATGTCCTCCACTGGTAAACTGGGTAGCCAACTATGCATTTGCCCATAGCAGCTGCAAGCCCACATAGCTAATTCCTTCAGAAATGCTGATGCATCACGAACACGTGCATTTCAAGAGCGGAGGTCTGCTGCCTCATCTCGTCAATGGAAATGGTTTTATGAATCGACATCACTGAATTTTAAGAGCACTTTGACAGAGCAGCTAGTTTTTACTGGTGTACAAAAATATATTGGTTTCTACAAATATAATGCTACTTTTTTATAGCATTAGGTGGGAAAATTTGATGAGGGGAAAGGCATATTTTGCAAAGGAAGGTTGGTAATGTTTGAAATTGGAAGGTCAAAAACTGAAAAATGAGAGGTCAGTAAAAACATTAGACTTTTTAAGACTGCAAGTGGTCATTCAGCAATAATGTTTTGCTGATGTACATGAACACAACTGAAGTATCTTGTCAAAGGTTTTCTCAATACCATTCTCAGCACTACGTCAAGCTACTATCTACTGACAATTTTGTAGAGGTCTTACTCATGCAGTGGCCCAACCTCATCAGTCCTGTGTGCTAGATACCCACTGAGGAGCACCTCCTTGGGCCATGTACAAAAACCATAATTTGCCATTAGCAATTAAAAGACTCCCACGGGGCCATCCTCACCCTTCATGTGCTTGTGTGGGCTGCTTGTGTGGCTCAAGCACTTGGAAAGTTTCATAAGCACTAATTGCTGAGGCTTCTCTCCTGCAGCCCCCCATGAGCCTGGGGCTCATGCGTGTCCACTCCGCTGCCAGCTGGACTGCTCTGAGCTATTATCCACCTGCTGCCAGTCCTAACTGGCACAGAACTGGTCTTGGAGTGTCCCTGGACATGATCATCCGTGCTTTGAAGACATGGTGCTTTTTACCATGGACTTCAGCCAGCTGGAAGTGAAGCCCTATTCTGATTTGCATTTAATCAAGGGTATTTTTCTCGTTTCCTTTTTCAGCTTTGCTTTGCATCTTTTTTTTTTCTTTTTTTTTTTTTTTTGTGGATATTGAAATATGCAATATAAAGGATCTGTTAGTGTTCAGCACTCTAAAAATCAGAGCTTTGTTGTTCCCTGGAAGCAATTTCTGAACTTTCTCTGCCTGGCAGTGCCAGTAGATTTTCCAGAGCCAATAATCACAAAATGTCAGTGATGCTAAATGGGGACAATAAATTTACAAACAGTTCCATAACATCTTACCAGACATGAAAAAGGTCAAACATGAACTGTAAATAAATTCCCATCTCACAGCTATATGCCTCTTTAGTTAGAAAGTAAATTATCATTGAAATAAGCAGTCAGGCAGTTGTTCTCCTGTTTTGTAATGGTCCTGTATTTTGCTAGTTAGATAGTTGGGTTCTCCTGCAAAGATAAGGAGGCCCTGTTAAAGTATGAAAATTCCTCTGCTGTAGAAAGGTGTGAAGAAAATAAAATTGAGCTCTCTGGGACCATGTGAGTAGATATCAAAAGAAAGGTCTAAGCAAAGGGATGAAGAGCAAAGCAAGTCCTTCTTCCCCTTTCTCCTTGGTGCTGTGGTGAGCATACACTCTTGTTTCTTCTTGTGAGCCTTCTGGATTTGTGCCTATGCCCCTGCCAGGAGGAGGATGCCAGTGCCAGTGCTGGGAGTAGAGGGAAGGTACACGATCTGCCTTTCATGTCCAGGAAGAGCCATGGCAGAGGGATGTCCACGTCCTACCTCCTCACTGAGACCAAAGGGTCTCATCATGTCTGCAGGTCAATTCAAATGCAGAATCTGCTTTTGGGTACAGACAGGAACTGGCTTTCAGTTGAGCATTCTGTACCCTCGCAGCACTTGCAAGAACAAATAACCTAGAAGATCACAGAGATGTCCAGACCACCACATATTCAATAGCTGTTTTGTGCTTTGTCCTTTCAGAGCTAGGGTCAGTGTGAGCATGTGTTGAATGTGTCCTGCAGATTGCTGGGACTGGCTGGAAAGCTGGACTTGTACCTGCAGCTTTCCTGCAACCAGAGGAGAGCTGAGTCTTCACCGGCCATATTCTAAGGATTCATGTGTCCCAGGGCAGCTACTGGTCAGGTTTGCTTAGTGGGAAACTGGCTGCAGTTCTTGTTCTTGCACACCAAGAGGATTCAGCTGGTGGCTTTTCTTAGTGTCCACCACTGCTACATGAGCCCCAAATTACATTTCAATAGTGAGTGAAAATACCAACAGAATTGATGATTTACCATTAGGATTCAGACCAGAGTCAGATCCCTTCTGTTAAAACATGCGTCACTAGCTATATGTATTTCACCTCTGTTTTTCAGTATCACCAGAAGACCTGACAAACAAACAGTTTGCCATGGAGATGGTAGGAGGAGGGGAAGTGAATTAACTCCAGAATATTGCCTGCCACCAGGGTGAGCTCCATGCATGGTAAATCCTTATGGAAATCTGAGCATTTGATACTGTGCCAAGGGAGAGAGGGAGCTCAAGTACTCAGACACGTCTGTTCTTATGTTCACTGCAAAACTCTTCAGACCCCGGGTACTGAATTGAGTGGCACTTCTTGTTAACAACCATGTTAAAGTGTTGCGTGTCATTAGAGCTGTGGAACCGTAATTTTGTGTAGTGCAAACAATTTCTGGGAAGTCCAGAAAAGGTAGAGGACTTCCTGCACTTTAGCAAAGCCTCTGCTATTTTGAAGCCTCTAAGTTAATGTACAGGGACAAGGGATACTGTCCTATTTTACCCATAACCTCCATAAGAATAACTTCCTGTAGGAGTTAAATGACCTTTATAGAGAAGAAGGATCACTGGAGGAGAGGCTTTGGAGGGGCAAGAAGGTCCTCCCACCACCAGCCTCTCTCCTGGTGATCAGTAGTGCATGGCAGTGAGAGTTTTTTAGGAGGATAAAGGAAGAAGTGAACAAAATGAAAGTTTAGATGAGGAAAGAGATGAAAAATACAGTCATAGAAAGACTTGGGAAACAAGGAAAACAGAGAAGCTGGAAGAAAGGAAAAGACAGACTGGTCTGAAAATGGAATGAAGGGACAGAACAACTGTAGGAGACATTGGTAATGAAAGAAATCCCTCTCAGAGCAACAGGGCCCATACACACCAGCTGGATCTGCCTTTGTAGGTGGCAGCGGAGTGTCCTGAAAGGTTTGCATTGGGAACTTTGCCACCCAGGCTGGCTCTTCTGGGGAAACCGGGATTAGTAGCACACGTGGAAATACAAGTTTGTCATTGCAAAGGCTTAGCTGTGAATTGTTCAGCCTGTCAAGGTGACCTGTTATCAGGGTCTTGTGGAGCAGCAAGGAAAAGATGAAGAATGCAATTATTTTTCATGTATTACAGAGTTTCTGTATGCCCCATAGGCGCTCCTGCTGAGGCCACCTGAAGATTTACACTGTGGTTGGAACAAATTAGATTTTTCTGCATTCTTCCATATGCAGTAAAAAATATTATGTGTAATATCACAGCAGATAAAACAGAAACTTTCTGTGGACGTGCTGTAAGTGTTCATTAAAACATACAACATTGATCTGTTGCCCCAGTTTACATTGCGCAGAGCATTTCATCACCTTGTAGGTTGAAGAATGCTCTAAGGCTGACTTTTCCAAAGGAAGAATTCTTATGAGATGAAAAAAAAATGCGATGAAGGCTGCAGATTTAAGAGGCAGCTTGTCTTTGATGCAAATATATTTGCTTTGCTGGAATAGAAAGTTGAGATATAGGAATGAAAGCTTTTCCGATAATTCATGCGGGGCACATCGTTGAAAGGAGACAAGAAAACTGATAGAGCAGAAAACTTCTCAGGATCAGTGGCCTAATCAGAGGAAGGTAAAATAGTTTTTCAACATTTCCATTGGCCAAAATAATGTGTTATTTGATTAATTGATTGATCATCATGTTTGCATGGCATGAAATAGTCTGTAGTAACACAGGATAGGAAGGCGATGCTTTGATGCTATTTGCCCGGAAGCCCTGGGTGACATTCACACGTGAGATGTCTTCGTGGGCCAGCCAACACAGCTCAGAATAAGGGCTAGGACCTGGCTGCACTGGTGCATGGGGATGCACTGCCCTTGCTATTTTGTTTGATCTGGCCGTCGAACCAACTTAAAATGGGGTGCTTGTGAGGGCAGCACATATATCACAGGGTACAGCAGGGCCCCAGGAGGGAAACTGGCAGAGATGGTACCAGCTAGCTCTGCCCCAGAGCCAGACTTGTTCCTCTTCTGGGGTGTCCAGTTCAGCTGCATGATCTCCTGCTCAACTGGTGCCCATCATGTCTAGGGAGGAGACGTGCAAGCCTCCTTGCCTGCTGAGCCAGGAGCTGCAATGGCAGTGGGGAAGCCTGTTGAAGGTGGTTTTCAAAGTGCTGGTTTGGAAACTAGCTGTAATTTTAATAACTGATTCCTCTGAGCCAGGCCAAACCTCCTCTGACATCTCCCAGAAACCTGTCTTAGAAAAATTATGCAGTGCCCCATTAACTCAGCACTTCTGTCAGGTGTGTTTGTACGTGAACACCAGCCCTGCTGTTTGGTGGGGACAAGAGCTTGGCCCACGTCCTACCCAAGTGCTGTAGCTGGCAAATCACTGCACATAAATAGTTTTTCCAAAGACAACCACCTCCCTCTATAGGGAAGATTTATTTCTGGAAAATGTTTCGAAGTGTGATTATATAGCATCTGACATAAATTGCCAACACAGAGTAACTGGACATCTGGATGATCAATTAATGCTGGCTGCTTTCCATCCTATTGTTTAAGAGGTGTCAGATAATGGATGGTTCATATGCTCTACACATTATATAAATAATTTAGTTTATGTCTAGGAAAATACATCTTGCCAGTGAAGCAGAGAATTACTGACTGTGTGGCTCAGAGATGGCTCTAAACCATTTCAGTCAAGCGTAATAAATTAGGACACAGTGAAAGAGTGTATTTTCTTCACCATTGCTGTTATTTGATTCAGCTACTGCAAAGCTCTGTGTGAAATCCTATTGCCTGTACAAATATTACTACATAGATTTTAGAGTAAGATGCAAAGAAATTATGTAAGATTTGAAACAATAGATGTACGGCTGTAGGAAGGCTTGATGGGCTATTTTCTTATATCATTTCAAGGAAACAGAAGCTTCATACTGCTTTTGCTCAGATAACCAAAATTTTGTGGTTTTAACCTATTACTATCAACCAAATGCTTTAAAGAGGGACTAGAAGAAAGGACTGGAAACACCACTCAAAGCCTGACCACATTTGAAGCCAATGTTGAAATTCTGCTGAGTTACAGACCAGCATGATTTTCCCCCAGATGTTTCTTTTCTTTACTGAAGCATACGGCTACACTTCTGAAAGCAGCTGAATTACTATTGCCTGAGAAATTGCCACCCATTGGGATGCTTAGTTTGCCTTAACTGTGATTTTTTGGATGTATTTGATTAAGTGACTGTAACAGGAGAGTCTTTAGATTAACAGCTTGTCAAGAAAAGTTGACTTCCCTCAGAGTTTTCTGCTGTTCACTTTTCGTTTGATTAAGAGCCTTTCCTATATGGGGCCAGCAATTAAGAAAACTCTTCTTTTTAATTAATGGATCAAATTATCCATCCCAGTCTTCTTTGTTGCAATGCATGACCTTTATTTTGACAAGCACTGCTTCAACAAGTTATAGCCATTTCTTTTTCTAAAACCCCTTAACTGCCCCCAAAACTGCACTATTTCAGCCCTCTGTGTACCTACAGCATATAGTAGAAGGGGTTGTTATACTCATAAATGAATTGCAATATCCGTGGGGGATCTGAAAAAGGTAATGAAAAGTTAATGTGGTATTTGCTTCTTTCTTATATAATCATTAAAATGATTTACAATTGTGATGTTTATCTAAAACCACAATTAGAATATTAGATTAAATGTTTACTTTTGATGTGGTGCATGTTATTTTGTAGGAAGCCAGAACACAATTTCAGCCCGGTGTGCAGGGACTTGAGAGAACAGCTCAAGTTGTTTCACAGTTAATTGCTGTTCTCATTTGCTTTACCCCCTCTCTCAAAATGTCTCTTAATTAGAAGGGGTAGGTACAAGATTGCACTGGCATGCAATGTCTTACAAAGTTGAACTGGTGTTGTTTCCATAGGAAATAAAATCTACTGGGTGTTTCAAATGCCAGACCAGTGGTTAGAAACCAGGTCAAGCGAGGGCAAATCTGTGTTCCTGGGGGGGAATCTGTTTGTGGCTGGTGTGAAACGAGCTGATGGGCATAGCTCAGGCTCTCAGTAGGAAGGTGTCCATCCCGCAGACAGCAAGCTAACAAATGCTGGGAACCTACTAGCACCCCACAGACCTCCCAGGTCACAGGACATCTAACCCTATGGGCACTGCCGAGCAGGGGTGTTTTCAGTGCTGGAAAATCACCTGCTTTCCAAATCCAACAGCTTCTTTCCAATTTTGGGACCCCACATGCCTGGTTTTGCAAGTTGGTGAATCATGGGTGGGACTGGGCAGTGGTGCATGAGATGCTGGGTCATGGATCTAAGGGGACAGCGTGGCACTGCCCTACAAGCATGTGAGACAAGCAGACGTGCAGTGAGAAAGACATCTCATGTTAGACTTGAAGAGTCTGAAGGGCAGCAAAATGAGAGCATGGAGGAAGGCCACGAGCATGGCAACAATCCTGGCACTTAGGAAAGAGTGGACACGGCTGTCCTCTTTCATGTCATCCTTGAGGCTGTAGAGGCAGGTGCACACCCTCTTGCTAGGCACAAGTTGGGAGCTACAGGCACAGAGGGGCCCTAAGGGAACCAACAGCATGGACAGATCCTAGTTTTGAGTTCTGACCCAAGATGACTCCCCAGCTTTGCAGTAGAGCATAGTGTGGGTAAAGGATCATCCTCTCTGCAGGGTCTGTGGCCACCTCCCTGTGAGTGGTGGAAGGTGAAAGTGTGTCCTGGCTGAGGTGCGGGGACCTTGTCAGGTTCCTTCCTGATGTGGGAGACAAACATTGCCCCACATCACATATCCTGTAAGTGTGCTCCTGGGTTGCTCTAGGAGTGGTTTGGACATGGCCAAGGTACATGAAAACCAGTGGGTCTGTCCTTTGGAGTGACCTGCTGAACTGGTGCTGCTGTGGGCCACATGAGGTGGGCACATTCCTCTCAAACATTCTTAGAGCCCCAGCATGGGGACTCCAGGAGACAAAGTCTCCATCTCTAGCCATGTCAGTTAACTTTTGTAGCATGGAAAACACAGCACTGGAGAAATTTCTCCCTTACTTTGGAAGCATATCCAAGATGCAGAAGATACTTATCATATTTAATGAGCAGGGAGAGAGCTCATACCCAGGCCTCCGCCTCATGTTTTGATATCCTTGGCTTGACTAAAAGAGAAGACTTCAGTGGGGCAACCTCTTCTTCCACTTGTAGAGAGCAAGAAGTGCTGAGAGGTTACAGCAAATACATGAAGCCCTTCCCTCATTGAAAGATCCGTAGAAAGCTGCAAAGAAAAGGGTACATGGAGCTCTATGGCTTGTTGCTCTGCTCTCCTACATTGCTGTAAGGTTTGCCATTTAGGCCATGCCACAGGTAAGGGCACCTGGCTGCTGTGTTGGGTCGGATGAGATGAGAAGCAGCCACCTGCATCTCACCAAGGACCTGAGGGCCAGCAAACGGTGCATAGCAAGGGCTGGACCACAAAACCACGCAGCTGAAACCCCTCCTGAGAGCGACACTCTGGCACTCTGCAGTGGTCCATGGCTCCCTGCACTACAACCACTCACACTGGAGTGAGTGAGACATCTCTCCATCCTCTGCACCAGCCCATCTCTTTGGCAGAGGACAAGCCAGGATTGCTCTTTCTAGCAGCTTTCTAAAACTATCACACAAGGCAGTGTTTTACACAAATCTTGGATAATTCAGTGTTATCTGCTCCCAGAAGTGGCAAGGAAGAGCAAGTACTGTGCAGTTCCTTGGGAAAACAAAAGCAGAATTCACAGAGAAAAAAACTAACAAATGATAAACTAATATATGGAAGTCATAAGGATTTCTGTAGACAGCCTGATTTGCCTTTAGCCCTCCTGAAATAGGAGTCTTGGCCCATGCATGAGGTGGCCAGGATCTGCTGGGCAGCTGTCACAGCAACTGGCTCCAGGGCTGCTCTCCTGGCCTCTGAGCTGGTGGAACATGTAATCCCTAGCACCACCCTCTGCTCCCCTGTCTCCTGCTCAGCCCTTGGGAGGTGTTGGCACATTGGACCAAACCACACTGAAAGCTTTGTAGATAGAAGTGGAAATAAGCTCCTAAGCTTAAGCAGTTGTACCTTGTTTCTGTGTGTTTTTGAAACCCTTCATTGAATTGTCCTGCCCTCCCTGCATGTGTACAGGAAAGAAAAAAATGTGTGGTTTCTTCCTCAGGAAAAACAAAATCAGCTGCAAAGGGACTGTGTAATTTCCAGCATATCTTCTACACACAGCCCAGGAATCAGTGACCACCTTTGGTCAGTGAGGGAAGCTGTGCAACAAATTGGATATTTGATGGGTGGGCTGGAATTCCTACGGACTGCAAGAAAAAAGGAAAAAAAACCCTAACCGTCCCAAATGACATTTCCAAAGCCACTAACCCAGCACCCATACTGGTAAAAAGCCTGTTCTGTGTACGACAACAGGAGCAGCTGGGCACGCAACACTCTGTAAAAGAGGAGGGCAGCAGACAGTTCCTGTCCTGTAGCCCGTGCGCTAACAAGCCATACGCGGGGCTGGGGGGGCACAGCCAAGTGAATCGGATCATAGGACAGCAGCAAAAGCTAGATCATTTCCCCAGCTTTTTCTAGGAAGGTGAAGGTAGACAAAGAGATGTGCAATATGGAAAGAAAAGTGAAGGAGGTGAAGAGGAGCAAGTTGGAAGGCCAGGAATGAAGTGGCGTCGAGATGAAGAGTTGCTGAGGGAAGGAAGGAGCAAATTCTGGGCTGAAGCAAATTCTCTGCATGCACCTGCTTTGGCTGTTTCTTCCTCTACAGCCCTCCTCTGTGCCATGATGGGGCAGAGGCTGCAGCGACCACTTCTCTGTGGCTAGAGGTTTGCTTTTCCTATAGCAAACATTGTGCTATCCTGGGTGCATTGCCACAGGGAGGGCCATGAAGCAAGCTGGTACCCAACTGAATAGAACAGCAGCTACGTCCATAACTGATTGAGTAATAGTTACTGCATTTGAAACTTGTGCATTGTAATGCTGGTAGCTGCTCTTCTGCAGCAGGCAGGTAGGGAGAATCAGGACATCTCCCAAGAACATTCCAGTGTTCTTGGATATAGCAAGAACACTGCTTCTGATGATAGCATTTTAGCTCAGTGTTGATAGAGGGCAGAGAGAATTCTTCATTGGCAAGGAGGATGCTACTTGACTTTCACCTGCTGGTTTCTAAATGGCTATTTGAGAACTGTGAGTTGCACCAGGGATGTTCAGAAATGTGGTAAAGGTATAAAACCACCTCTGACTTAATATTAGGAGTTCTGTCTTGGCAGTGATGAGGTGTAATGAAGCCTCTATTCTCACAAGCCTTTAGCTACCTGCTTCCATTTAGCTTAGGACTGACTAACATCAATCATACTGTCAGTAGACTTTGCAAAGCTGGTAGTAGCACAAAGATAGCAGTAGTGTGCCTCACATATGGGCCTAAGCAGCATGCCTTCACCAGGGTGGGTTCAATTGCGGTAACAGCTCATGATCTTCACCTGTGTTACAGGGATTCCCAGTAGTGCTGCCAGCATTTGTGTCAGCATTTTCTTTATAAATTCCTTACTTTTCACACTTGACTGACAAAGTGCCAAATGCATGTGCTGTCACCTCTAAGCTGAACAGAAAGATGTGAGGAACAGTATTTTTCTGCTCCTATTAACCAAAGAGAAGTGTTGGTTGGGTTTCGAATAAGTAGATCACATGCCGAAGTTCATGTCACTGGAGACATTTTGGAGTGTCTGACCTCTGAGTTAGCTTCTTTTTCCATACAGGAAAAATCGAGTTTGAAAGTTTGGAAATGACCAGATTCAGGGGCATGACCTAGGCCATGCTGCAATCACAAGGCAGTCATCAGGTCTGGTCATAGACATGCGATTTCCAAGAGTTTGATGCTTTTGTGTCTGGGGACTGATTCTTCGTTGCACTAAGGTAGTTTCATGCTGCTTCAGCTGCATGAAGATGTGCTTGTGTAGGCAGAATCTGGTCCTCTTCCTTCATCTTTTCGCTATTGTCCTTCTCCCAAATATTCCAGGCACACAGCAGCTTGAAATAAGGGCCCCTCTGCTGGTTCCCAGCTCCCAGCAAGATGGACCAGAGCATAGCCAGGCTGGAGGGCACTCACTGCAGTTGTCTTTACCTCACTTCATTGGCTGACTGGAGTAGACTGGATGAGAGTGCAGCCTTGTGGTGTCTTTTCCTTGCACCAGGGACTGAAAAAATATTTGCTGATCCTCAGGGAATTGTGTTCCCATCCCATTCCCTGACTAGGTATCAGGGCACTGGGCTTGCTCTTGAGTTTGCATCTGCCTCTTTCCCATGTCTCCCTCAGCAGGGTAAGTGCCACAGCATCAGATGCATATCCTCCCACAAGGACTTCATGGAGCTTTAGAGGCTGCTATCAAGTCTTCATTCCCCATCTCCTTTGACCAAAAGTGGTTTTTGTTTTTGATGAATACTGTTACTATGCAACATAACAGCAAGCAGCTGGGTGTGATGTTGGATGGAAAGGAGTTTGTAGCAATAGCTTTAACTGTGATAAAAACCATGTGCTTAACGTTATTTTTAGACTAGTTAAGAGGTCATAAAGTTTTAATCTAAATACAGCTTTGTATAAACACACAGCTCTCAAGTACCTTAATACTGAGATCAGTATGTCTCCCCAGGTTCCAGCTTGCTTACACTATGGAAAAACCAGTTAAATGCAGAAACAAAGTCCTTGCAGACTCCCTTGATGATTTTGGTTTTTTTCATGTAACACCTTTTTTGCAAAGAAAATCATTGCGGTGACTGCTGGGTCTTGCGGGTCAGGGAGCTGTGCTGCTGGCAGGTAGGGAAGGCTGCAGTTCAGGCTGAGGCTTGCAGCTGGCCTCATCCGTCCACAGACCCCTCCATACTGGTGCTCATATTCCACTTCTGAGAAATGCCTGTTAATTTTATCTCTTTCCTTGTCTTTTGCAAGGAAAATGATGGGTATTTGCCTCTATCCCCTCCTTTCATGTGTATGTGTGCACATGTGCAAGCACACACATATTTGTTAACCCACTCACACTTGATCTTGTGTTTGGCAGTTGCGCTCCTCCAAGTCAAACAGCACTCATATTTTTCTAGCACCTAGCAAACTGGTTGACCTTTCCTGAAACTTTGAGCTTAAGCTCAGGTTTCATTAGTCCTAATGAACCTTATGACCAAGACTTTGCACTTGAGGTTCAAAGATCCTGTGCTAGCAGGTGTGTAAGAATATGGAGACAGCTTAGATAGATAGCTCCTGAAGGTTTGAGTTGAGAGGTGGCCCACAGCAACTTCCTATTTTCTCTGACCTTTCATAGAGAGAAAACCTCCAAGAATGACCTTGGAGGAATGAAAGTAACGTCTTGTTTTATTGTCTAGTTTTATCATCTTGTTTTCAAAAAAGCACTTGATTTATATATATAAATTTTTTTTTTAAACAGGATTGTTGTTATTAATAAACCTGTAAACAGTGGTTTTGTTAAACAACTGTGAAGAGAAATATTTTTCAATCTGGATTTGTGCTCATTTTTAGCTGACTTCTCTTGACTCCTCTGCAAATCTGTTGCTTGTTTCTTGGGACCATTCTGCCCTCCTCTGTATCAGAGGCAGCTTTTCTTATAGTTGATCTTTTATTACTGATAGAGGAAAATTTCCCAGTAGTCCTGTTGGAGGCAGCAAACAACAAAGAAATGGCTAAAATGCAGCGATGCCATCTATCCAGAAGGAAAGCCCGAGCACATCAGTCACTGCAAAGCTATTTGTAAAAATACAGGCAGAGGCTGAAGGACATTCCTCAAGGTCTGTGGCAGGAGGAAGGTGACCTGGCACAGGAGATCACATATCACAGAATCATAGAATCATGCTTTAACCCATGCTGTGTTCACCGCCTGCCCAGCTCTGGCTGTATTTACTGCCCACAGCATGTCTCCTGCGTAATGGCTTTTGTTGTTCTTACCGCTGCGTCTGCCCAAACGAGTCCTTGGAGATTTTAACTTAATGCAGTCATTCCCCTTGCTTCAGAAGGAGCTTGGCTTTTCGTGGTATCCCATGCTGTTGTCACACGCCTGAGGGCAGGCTTTTAACTTGTCATTCACTGTGAACGCAAAAAGAGCATGACTATGGCACTAAGGAGACACTGCTCAAACTTAAAATCTTAGATGCTTCTCTAGCATAGCTCAATTCCCCAGGCTACTGGCATCCATGAAGTCGTACTGATGGAGACATCAGCCCTCTTCATTTCACACTTGTATCTTTGGCATTATAATGGCCTTTCAGGATCACATGGGAGTGATGGTGGATAAGAAAGGTTACCAGGCAAGTGCAGTAGTCTGAACTGCAGAGAAGAATAAAAGAAGACAACACACCAGACAGATGATTGTCACAAAATTATACGTATTTTGGGGTGAAATTCACAGAAGTTGGTGGGTTTTACTCACTATGAGATGCCAGTAAGAGGCAATCAGATACACAGCACTCACTAGAGATGATTTTGACCTCTGCCAATTGATTCAGTTTCGTCCTTAAAGGCCTGGATGGAGGCTCCATCACTGGGAAGGCCCTCATCATACAGCCACATGGGGCAAAATCCCAGCGTTGCTGGTGATGATGCAGTCTCTACAAGCACTGTGGGAATGTTTCAGGTGATGTGCAGCAATACTTTCCACTGGAGATCATGAGACCAAATACAGCCCTTCTTACATCACGTCATCCTGGAAGTGGTCTGCTGCATTTCAATGAAGAGGAGAAGTAGTACTCTGATCCCAGTGAAGCATCTCTTTTTGACAACAGCCATAGGACAGGAGGAAAATGAAGGCAGGATGTGAACCATCGCTGATGTCTTTCCTTTTCCTGGATGCTAGGAGGGAGATCTGTCTGTCTTTACTTCCTTTTCTTCCCTTGATCTTTGCTGCTTACAGGGGACAGGTTTTGACTGCTGCCTGTTTGCCACCAGCTCTTCTCCTCCCCGATACCTGAGCACCCTGTGCTGCTGGCACTGGCAACATGGGGCTAAGTGAAAAGGAACTGCAGTCAGATTTCTGTTCTCTATTGCAGCGTTGTATGTATAATTGTTTCTTTCATATCCATCTTTAATATACTAATCCAAATGGAGTTCATCCCAGAAGAACAGGTCCTGGACATTGTGTAATTAATTTGAGTCACCAAAACTCAACTGAGAGGCAACTCAATCTCAACTGTCCCTGCTCTGAGCAGAGAGTTGGACCTGATGACCTCTGTAGGGTCCCTTCCAGCCTGAATTTTCCTATGAGGCTTCAATCAGCCCAATATGGATCAGTCCAAGCAGCACCAGCAAAATTCCACACATTGCGCCAGGCTTTGCTGGCAAACAGCACTAGAAGACTTTGGAGGTGACCTCAAATTACCTTAGGAAATAATAATTAATGCAGTACTGGCAAACTGTGGGATATGATGGACCTTTTCCAAAGACAAGAGTCTGTCACAGGTATTTGTGACCAGAACTGCTTCAGGTCTAAAGCTAAAGCCCCAGGATCCTTCTCTGACTGCTGCTTCTGCCTTTTCCGGTTTTCCTAGCATCATTATCCAGGAAGGATTATAATTGTCACAAACAGCACAGGTTTCTTCTATTCTTAGGCTCTTTTAATTAGAAAAAGAAAATTTCATGTTTAGCAGCATCAGCAGCTTGTACACCGTGAATCCTGATGGTCCTGGCCTGGCAGATACTAGCACAGTTCCTTTTTGACTTAGCACTGTTTCCTACGGATCTATACGGAGGTGGTGGGGCAGGACGCTTGGAGAATGGGCCTGGCTCAGTGTTCTAGCAGGCAGAGCCAGGAAAAAGGACAAATTTGCTGATTCAGGGTCCTACAAACATAGCTGATCTCACTGCAGTGAAAATAGGTCACTAATCACACGTGGCCAGCATCCAAAAACTAGCCAGGAAAATTGAATATCTGCTGGCTGAAAACTCTGTTTTACTTGAACGCACAGAAAGAAAGCAGTCTGCTTTAATTTGTTTAAAACAACCACCGGATTATGTGACCCAGAGATGAAGACAGTGATCTCCCTCCTCTGTTATTTTTTCAAGCAAGCAACTCATTTACTGTTCTAACCCATCCTTCACTTCCGTTATTACACATTAAAATAATGTGTCGTTCACACTTCTGTTTTTAACCTCAGTTACAGCAAGAGAGACTCATTTGTAAAGAAAAAAAATTAGCATTATCCTGTATGCTGATGACACTGATTTCTTTTATAGACTTCTGTCTAGTGAAATGACTGAGCTAGTATTGCCAGAATTGGATCTTTCTAAATAAAAATAACATCAAGACTCCTGTTGGGTTGGTTTGGTTTTTTTTTAATTAGACAAAAACATTCATTTCTTTTTAGATCATTCTGAATTTTCTTTTTAAGCTGGTTGGCCCTCCTGACATTCTGAATAATTAAATGGGAGAGCACTTAGATTGCAGCAGGGCTGAGAGTTACTGATGTGGAATAAGTGTACCCTGATGTTACACAATGTGTATGGTGGGAGGGAAAGGCCAATCAATATAAATGAATCCCTTTTTCCATTGGATAAATGCTCGCTTTCTCAGTCAGTAACTGGGGAGAATATGGAAGCTTTATAGAGAAGATCTGCTCAAATGTTAGATCTGTCTTTGTCTAACCTCCACTGGAGAGTGAGGAATGCAAGAACTGAGACCAGCTCACAGGAGCACTTGAATTGCCCATGCTTTTGCTACAGGCCTTAGATGTAAGGTCATGTTTTGTCCTCCTGCCACTTGAGCTGGTTCTTGTTATGTGTGCTGGAGGTAAATTGCTCCCTCCACCCCATCACCATCATTTCTGCTACCTGCCCCATCTCTCATGTGCTGTGCAGGGTCCAGGTGCTTACATAAGAATCAGCCACAACATGCCAGCCTCCCAGGGAGGTGTTTCCCAGCCAGACAGGCCCTGTGCCCAGCCACACTGCCCAACAAAATGATTCACAGCAGCCAACGTCAGGGAAAAAGAGAGGGCAGAGGAAACCAGCTTGTCTTTCCTGCAACTCGGAGTTTGGTAGTTCAAGTTTTGCCTTCATTTCTCTCCCATCTCATTGCCAGTGATCTCTTCTTGCAAGTAACAGGCTTTGTGTAGCATACATGACACATGTAGATTATGACACATGGTCCTTTTAATCTGAGGGAATTTGTAGCGACTAGTGTGGTAATGCCAGTCCCAGCCGTGCTGTCTCTGGTGGGAAAGCCACAGAATGACTGTCATGTATCAATGACATTTCTGTGCAGTACCTATGCTGGGGCTGAATCATGAATAGACTGTGTCATGACCAGATAGTGCTTAGCTTTTATTTACAAAGGTTTTGTGTCTCTGTTGGTAGAGGAACCCTCTAGTCCCTTAAGGCTGATAATACTGATTCAGCTAGCAGAGATCAAAGACATTTTTTGACGGATGTTGTGTGCTGACTAGCTCTTACTGGGGTCTCATGCTAAGTGAGAACAACTGATTTCTTACACACTACATAACTGTAAATGTAACTTTATGAGAAACATTCATCAAGCATGTAATACAAGCAGGTTTTGAACTCACTGATTTAATAACAAGCTGTAGATGAAAATCATAAAATCATTCACAGTGAGACAAAGGACTAAACAATTCAGATGAAGAACTGAAATCAGATCTGAGACTGGTTTCAAGTATCCTGTCTGTCAGGATACATTCTGGAGTTAGATCCTTACCTGACACAAATTAAACCTTTCTGCCTTACATATTCTGAAGCATATCTAGAGTAACAAATAATACCTGTCACCTCTCCTCGAGGGTGAACACGCTACAGCAATCAAGGGACCTTCAGCAAAGGAAAGCTCACAGTCCCTCAGGAGGGTCTGCAGGCCCTCCAGGGGCAGGGTGGTGTGGCCTTGGGTGAATTAATGTGTATTTTCTTTGGCATGTGCATACATAAGAACATATTTAAGCCTGCTGTTTATTTACTTAGTCAGGCAAAGTTTAAGAGGGAGCAGTAGAAGTATGAACACCAGAAATATTCAAGCCCAGTGTAATGTAGGAATAAGATGCCTTTAGGAAATCTCTCCTGAGCAGTTGAAGAAAGTTAAAGAAAGCAGCTGGAAAGACCAAGCCCCAAGCAAAATAACCCTAGTGGGTATCCTGTGGAGTATATCAGAGCAAACCTCACATGACACCCTGTAAACAAATCTCCAGCACTGACTGCCAAATACATGTACATCAAAAGTCAAGCCCTTGTCCATGGACTCACATAACAGTCTCAGTGGACTTTATCTTTTCTGCACTCTTTTAACCTAAAACAAACTTATTGCACAAGACTGTGAATCAGTTCCAACATACCCCGTGTGCTGGGTTGTCAGCCAGATACTGGCAGCTTCCCCTAAATTTTCTTTTTTTCTCCAGTGCGCACATGTTTCTGCATAAACACATTCAAAAGCATTTCCAATTCCAATTTAAACCCACAAATCCGAGGAAATTCTGAGTTAAGCTCATAGCCTGTAAGAGTTGTCTTATCACATAGACTAGTTAAAGCAATTCATCTTTTTATGATCCTTTGATGAAGGGACTTTTGTGAGGAGAGAAATGAGCTGGATTTAATGCTTTGAGCATCTCAACTGAGTTCTTAATGTTGCCGTAAGACAGAGAAACTTGTTTTGTTATCCTAAAAAAAAGGCGTTCTGCCTGATACCATATCAGCATGTAGTTCTGTAATTCCTGGTCTCCGAGGATCTTCAAATGCTTAATAAATCCTGTCTTTACTCTGTTGCCATGCCTGTGAGGTTGATAAATGTTGTTATCCACCTGTTAGCATGGAGTAAGGCCATTCCAGAGAGTATCCTGTCCAAAAACATGAGCAGTGAGTAGCTGTGCAGTGAAGGGGGCTGGGCTTCTCTGTTTGCAGAGTTAGACCTTGTACCTGGGAGTTCAACATACGTTATTTATAAAGTGGCAGTGGAAACATTCCTGTTTATCTCATGACAAATATTTAGGGCTTTCAAAAAGGATTAGGAGGATGGAGTTTGGTATGAGAATGCATCTCTACAAAAGTTTCTTTTGTAGCCTTGAACAAGGTAGTTTGTTGCCTAAAAAACATAAGTAAATATAAATGTGTATTAGAACATAAGTAATGTTTTCCACAGGCCCCAATCCAACTGATCCTGAAAAGATTTCCTCTGATGTAACAGGATGGCAGTTGGGCTGGCAAGGATAAATTCACAAGTGGTTCCCAGGTGCTGGGAGCAGTGATGCTGAGATTCATAGTTACGTACAGAAAGAAAAACAACTAGCTACTTTTTTTCTTGGTATTTACTCAGTCTCCAAACAGTGGTGTCTCTGTGGCACAGCCTTCTGTTTCAGACTACCAAAAAATTCCCTGCGTTGTGAGCCTGCAGTTTTGCATAGACCATCCCTATTTCCACACAGGACAAAGGAATTGATCCAACTTACCGACTCCTTATCAGCTTGCTTTGTTTATATACATACTGCTTTCCATTGCAGGAGAACCAACCAAAGATAGGGACTGGAAAATCTACCTTATAAAGAATTGTATCTTGTCTGAACAGTTTTATTGTTCATTCTTTTGCGTGGTAAAAAAAATGAAAGGTCTTACCAAAACAAAGAGCTTTTCTGTTGAGATATTAGGAAAGTGGCTAAAGTAAATAACTTGCTGTGTTGCCTTTTAAAATTTCTTTCTGGCTTTCATGACTTCCCATCCTCGTCACTGGGGACATAGGCAACCAAAATAATTGTGAGGGCTCCTCATGCTGCCGGCTTGTGGATGGGGATGCTGGCTTGCAGCAGGCAGATGTACCAGCTGTGTTGTGCCATGTTCTTCGCTGCTGTAGGTCACTTGTTGTCAGCAGCAATGACTGCAGTCTAATCAGAAACTGCGAACACAGAAGTTTTACTGAAGATTTGGCCCTTAGACTCATTCTGGTAGTCATCTCTGATCTGTGATTTCAAGGAAAATAAATCTTAAAGGTATAGGGGTTTTGAGGTGTTTGGTTTTTTGAAATTTAAAAAAAAATGAAAAGGGAAAAAGAAGCAAGCAAACCCATAACACAGGGACTTTAAGCATTGCTCAAAAGCTTTGATTTTGAGATGTTTATTTGCATTACTATTGCTAAGAATACAGGAATACGACGGGTGCTGGCAAACTGCAGCTCATGTGCAATTACTGATACATCTGAAGCTAAACAAGCAGGTTTCCCCCCCATCCTTCCCCCCAAGAAGCTAACATTGCTAGAAAGAAATGCTGAAGCGGCTGACACCCAAGATGACAGGTGGCATGCCTGGCTATGTAACATCACACCGCTCGGGAGCAGGGGGCAGAGGCGGCCCTGCTGGGAAGACAAGCTGAGTGGTGTGAGCCCAGCTCTGCCTGGCTGTCTGCAGGATGATTATCTGCCTGGCCAAGAATAGCTGTGCTTAAACTTCTTGTCTTTTAACTGAGGCTGCTGTGCTTTTATAGCTGCTCATTAAAGTTTATTTTTTGCAGAGGGAATTATGATTATGGTTGGTCTAGGAGCAGGAGGGGTGATGCTGGGGGACTCGAAATGACACTTGCATTGCTAGCGCTGGCAGTCACTGAGGGAATATCAGCTGGTAAGCACCAAGCAATTTCTGCCTCTGCATGTTTCACCCCACTGCTGCCTCCTCCCCACCCCTGGGCAGGTGAGTTGGATTTTCCAGCCTGTCAGTCTTCATTGGCCAACCAGTCTGGCTAAAATGACTGTAGGGTGGTTTTGCATGTTCCTGAAGGCACTACACAGCAGTTCTTCCAGTCTGTGTCACTGGAGGCACAGCCCAAATCCAACCTGGGACAGGCAGGTATCTCTGGTTGGCAGTAGCAGCCAAAGGCAGTGGTTTTTCCCTAAGCCTAAGAAAGTTTGTTCTGAGAAGGAAAGCATGGTGATGTCCCTGGGCACTTGTGACAGATAGCTAAGACCAGAGAAGAGCCAGTCCTACAGGCATGGACATAATCTGTAGGAATAATTCAAATAAACAAAAAAAGTTTTTTTCTGAACTTTCCAAGCTTCCCTCTTCACCGTATTTACTAAATCATACTGTAGTAATGGAACAACACTAAACAACATTGAGATCTTCATTATGGTTCTTTTTGGCTTCCACAGAACTGATGGCTATTTCAGCAGTGGCTGCTGAAATGATGGTCAAACAGGTTACTCTGGTTGGTCATTTGTAGAGCATTTTCACATTGGATTTACAGGTGGAAGTGTATTACATCTATTTATTTATTTATTTATTATGGAAGCGACTTGAGTTTGTATCTAAACTTTGTGCTGTGGCAGGAGGGAAAGCTGATTATGACGGTGGAACTGAGAAGTTGCCATAAAAGTTAGTGTCTGTTTGGGGAGGGGTGGTGGAGATTACACATGTCCCAAAATACGCAGACATTTTAGTGGAGCACACTTCTAGCTAGGATGACAAAGACTTTCACTGTGCTATCCTAGATGAGGGGATTAAATGTCTAGCTGTAAAGCCTTTTAACTCTGCTCGCAGCTTAATGTGTAATTATTTCTTTTATGTTCAGTGAAACAACGACCGTGCACATTTTATCCTTCATAAAAAGCTATCCAACAGCCTAGTGACTGGAGTACTTCCTAGAGAAATTGGGGTTCAGATCCCTACTTCAGATCAGGAAGAGCGTGGGACTTGAACCTGAGCTACCCATTACTCCTGTTCACATTGCCATCACCTGCTACTGGAGGTTAAATCAATTGCTGACTCCTTTTTTCCAGCTCTGGCACTTCCAGTCCAAGAGAGGGTTCATAACCAAAGATCTTTAACAGTGTTAAGTGTCTAGTTGCCCAGGAGAGGCATATTGCATGCTGTTTATTTCTAGGTGGCCAACTTTCTAAGTCTTCCCGGGTGCTGCAAGGAGAAGTGGGGATATTGTGGAATGTGCCAGCAGTGAGGGTGGAAATGAGAATTTCCATCCTCTTCACTGGAGCCTAACTGTGAAAGCCACCTTTGAAGCCTTTGCTTAGGAACTATCTGAAATGAATGCCAGGATGTGTCTTCAGCAGGAGTCATGGCCTGTATGTATTCATACAGCCTTCACAGAAACTTGGCTAGCAGGACCTTGAGGATTAAAATCAGTTGCTAATGCTTAATAAAGAAGGAAAGGTGAGGTCTCTGGAGGGATGTAAAGAGGAGAGTTTTGCTAAGATAACTAGTAAATAGATCAATACAAACACGCTGATGATCGCATTTACCAAGTGCAAAGGAAGCAGCTGTAGGGGTTACAGTGATGAGCAGAAGGTAGGTACAGAAGAAGAAGAAAAGGTTTTAGCTCAATGGATTGACAGGAGGGGCCACCTCTTGGCTTTGTCATTGCTGTGACTGAAGCCTGTCAACATAGTTGACCCCAAAGATGAAGCCCAGATGCCCATACCAGCAGGTCAGGACCATGCATGCGGGTGTTATGGGGAGCAGAGAGAAAAGGGCCACACAGCAGCCCTGTGGAGAGCCTATGTGGGCAACCACAGCCTTGTGAGATAAAACTTCAAGAGGACCGCAACAGGATTTTATGCAAGCTTTCACCCCTAGAAACCCTTATTCAGCTCTCACACTTAAACAGACACCCCACTGAGACCTCTGTGTGGCCATATATGCTATTTGTGCTCTGTGGTGGCAGTAAATGTCTGCTTTTGGCTTGGTTTAGTGTGACTGAGGCATACAGAGGAAATAACTGAGAAAATAACAGATTAGCTCATGACAAGAAAACTGTGCTTAAGCAATAAGGCAAAACTGATCAATTGTGGACCAAAATGTCACGGTTAATGTGCAACAGAGGGATCAGATCAACAGTGTGGATTTGATAAATCCCTCATTTATTTGGCTATTGTCCTTCTAACCATATGGAGGTAGGTTGAAATACCATCACAGGTTTTTCTTCCTTTTCTAACATATTTTTACCATGTATGATACAGAAATAGATATGACAGAAGGTTTTTCAAATGACCGTTTCAACAGCAAGAACTTAATCTGGGCACTTACCTACTTGCTGAAACATCTCCAAGCAGCTAATTTTTTGCTATCTGCAGCCACTTGAGTACGGACTGATAAACCAGAGCACCAGTATTTTGTAACTGTAAGTTTGTATGGGTTTTTTGGTCTACCACCTGAATTTTCCCAGGCCTGCTTTGTGCCTAAAAGTAAGCACTTTAATTCCCTTTAAAGCTTAAATAAAATTTCTTCAACTCGGTTTTAGTTATGGAGACAGGTTCTTGCACAGAAATATTTTGAATATTTGAAAATGTACCATTTTAAGGTCAAGTTATGAATGAGCTTTTTAACTTGGCCGTGAAATGCCAAGGGATTGAGCTGCCACAGGCATTAGAGATGCCACAAGCAGCAGCCCTTGGAGGTCACTTGGATTTCTGGGGTTTCTCATAACCCACCAAACACTGTTGAGCAGGAACCATTCCCCATCCCCTGTCTCTGACGTGAATCAAAGACAATGTAGAGGATGTAATTCAAATAGCCATGACCTGAGAGAATGAGAAAAACTGAGAGCCAGCACCTGGTGTGATGAGGAGATGGCACAATCTGTAAGGCATTAAAAAATAAACCTCGACTTGCTGCCTTGTGGTTCAGTTGCCAGTGCGCTTTCCTTGCCTGCTCTCACTGGCAAAGCAGGGATGGGCAGCAGCCACCACTGCCATGGTGCAAGCAAAAGTGGCAGCACAGCACTGGGAAGGGGTAAGCTGGAGGCTTAAAATCAGGTAATTTTAAAAAAACCCTGGCCTGACTGCAAGGCCTTGGCCTCAGATGTTGTCAGTAACTTGGGGTTTTTACTGGGGCCATCCTTCTGTCCAGAGAGGCTGAGTTCCTTCTTGCCTGCTTCCCACGAGTGGAAAGCACTGAATAGGGATCTTGGGGGGAAAGAGCTGCCAGTGCATAAGAACTAGAAGGACCTGGTTGTCCCCATTTATGTTAGGACCATAAAAAAGGGAGAAAGGTGGGTTAGGGCATCCCTTGGTGCACAGCTTCCCAGCCAACCAGACATTCCATGTGTCTGGAGGTGCAGTGTTTTGTCTTGCTTTTCTTCCTTACAAGGTGATAACTCACATGAGCAGCAACTCAGACAAGCGGTGGGATGAAGAATGACATAGAAATGCTGGATTTTAAAAATTCTCTTCCATACCAGGACTTGCGGGCAGTATGGTTCCCTTCCTGTGTAACAGCATCCCTTTGGTGACCTGGTCACATGCAGCAATGTTCATCAAATTTCAGCACTCAGCACGTGATTAAGTTCCAGTTTTGCTTCTGCCTACTGATTTTATTCCACAGCCATGCCGCTGCAGCTGGGATTGATGCAGGCGCCTGCGCTGACATCCTGGGGGTAAAGGTTGACGTGACCCTCTCTGGCTAAGGTAGTTTATGCAGACGGTGTTTTGCTATGAAGTCCTTGGTCTGACAGGCCACAAATTTATTAATGTACAAGTTATGTTATCATAGTTCACTTTTTCAGAGTTTGTTTCATCACACTTTACCACCTATTCATGTTATTGTATATAATTTTTCCTCCAGGCACTGGAAAACAAAGGCAAATTCCGTGAGGAGGAGGTGATTTAGAGATGGCTGGAAACTGCTATACTTCAAATGTGTTGTCAGGCTGTACCTTTACCTCAGGTGTCCTTTTCTACTAGCTCAGTAATCTAAGTAAATACAATGAGAAAAAAAAAAAAAATCCTGTTCTTACGTTGTATCTCCATCTAAAATTGCCTTTAAGTTTTCTGGTGAAAACCTACAATTTAAAATGTGCTGTTCAAGCATGGAAAATAAGAACCCTCTGCATACAAGAGGAAAGCAGACTAATCAAAAGCAATAAAAATGTATTACTACATTTTTTTCAAAGAGGTTACTGACTACCAGCTTTAGAGCTGGTCCCCAAGATTTCAAAATTTAAAAAACCTTCAAAATAGTCATTAAAGAGGTAATTTTGGAGTTTCTGTTAACAATAAATTTGGGAGTATTTGTTGTTCTAGATTGGACAAAATAATCAGCTTTTTCAATTATCGCTTTGATTTCCTCATGTTCCATTCATTATTTCAAAGTATTTGCAAATGTCAGATTGAAGTGTTCCAGCTTATATTTCCACAGTAATCTTAACCCAATGCTTTATTTTCATTTGCTTTTCAGAAGAAATTTATTCAGGATCGCCACTTTCAGACACTGTGGTCATGACCAAGGGATATTTCCAGACATTAAAGCATTGCCAGAAAGTTTTTGCCCAGCATTTTCCTATTCCTTTGGGCAACAAAGCTATGACTGCAAGAGCTGACACCACCAAAACCTGCAGGCAGGTGTTGTGTTTGTACTGGCCTCTTATCGCTCGTGGCTTTCCAGGCTCCCAGCTGGTTTATGGCCTGGTAAGGGGAGAACAGAAAGTCAAGGCTGTCAATGTCATTCAAAACAACATGAAAGTCATGGTATCAGTGAGGCACCTATCTTAACTGCTGCCTGTTGATTTAGAGCTTGCTTTCTTATCAGGGGCCAGGAGACACCTGGCTTATGCTCCAGTAAGGAAAAAGCCAGTTTTGGGGAGAAGAGAGAAATTCAGTGCAGCTCACCCATTGCCATAACAGGAGGTAACTTGGTTATTTGGATTTTGGAGTTAAATTTACCTTTAAAAGAGAGAAAGCAGGATTTATCTTGATACCTGAATAATAAAAAAAAAAGTTAGAGGGTTTCTTTACTGCCTATATTGGCCAAAAAAGCAAACAGATGGATTAAGGTTCCAGGCTGTTAAATAACTGTGTTTGTGAGGCAATAGGTGAAATTCTGCTGAAATGACTTCCCGGGAAAAAACAAAAAAACCCAAAAAAGCCCTGTCAGGTTTTTTTTAGTGATCGGTCACTCTAGTGCAGAAAGTATAAAGCCTAAGAAGTGAGCACAGCAGGCAAGACTTAGCTTGAATACCTGAAGCAGCTCTCAGCAGCAAGTGGAGTGAAGGTGGAGAGCTGCCAAGGCAGCGTGGTGTCTGGCAGCTGCCCAGAGGGAGGAGAGGGCTGGTCCAGGCAGCCCTAACGCCAGGGCAGAAGTCTTGCTGATACATCATTAAGCGATGACAATACATGACGCTGTTGTAAACTGATTGCTGGAAAGCATTCTGGGAAAGGAGCCCCTAATTGCAAAAGCTGCCTTGAAATTGGAGTCTTTTCACCAAAACCAATTAAACTTACCTTTCATGTGAATTACAGACATAATGAAGCCAGAGCCCAGAAGCCCCATCTCCCAGAGCTGGTGGGAACCAGGGCTGCTCCCATGTACCCAGGACAAAACCAGAGAGGATGCTGTTGCTTTACTAGTTGGAGAAAAAGGAAAAACTCATATCCTTGGATCTGTTTGTGCTCTCCTGCACATAGGAGGACACAAGACACGTCCTTTTTCCCACCCTGGAGCTGCGCAAGTGATGTGCTGAGCTGACTGCTCTGCCTCTGCCCTCCCCAGGTTGCTGATGCCCTTGGTCCCCAACCTCACGGGGTCTGCATTCCTCAGCCAGTCAAGAAATGCTGACTGCCTCTTGCAGGGTGACTTCAAGTCAGGAGAACCCAGCATGAGACAGTTGTAGAAAGACAGCTTGTTTTTGAGAGAAACGGTGATGCCAGCTCTAGTTGAACCTGCCACGCTGCCTGCTTTGTGCAGACACACATTGCCGGCAGCTTGCGTGGGCTCAGCTGTGCAGCACGTACCCACACACTGGGGTTTAGTTTAGCTTCTGATGGGCAGCAGCTTCTCATTGCAACAGGAGGAGTTTTCATTCCTCTTATTTTGCCTTTCATGGATACATTTCAAATAGCGAACCCCACACCCACTGGTAGTGGCATCCCTTTTAGCAGCCTGTGAGCCTACTCATTGTGGTCTATGGCTTCCTATGTGTCAGAAACCAGTCAATGCTTGTAAATATGGGTACTGAGGCAGTGTGTGATTAGTTAGTTAACATTTGAACTTAGTTTATTTGTAGCTTATTTTAAATCCAGCAGTGCTTCTTCCTTATAGTTTTTGTTGAGCAAAGAAGAAAACACATCAGAAATGCACAGCATTATGTCATTTTGGTTCATCTTCTGGGAGGGCAACTGACTTTGCAGGAAGTTTGTGCATTGCTGTTCATATCCACAGTCAAACAAACACAAAATATTTAGATTTTTTTTTTCCCTGTTTGCTAATTCAACTTGAGCAGCTGGAATTGTCATGTACAAGCCTATGTTTTTATTTCATGTTAAAGTAGTGCAGCTCCACTACAATGAAGAGAGCGCAGCAGATCCACACCACACAGAGACCTGGTTCACCTTGGGGAGGTCCAGGTCATGGAGCAGGGATGGTAACACCCCCATGCAGTGTGTGGTGCCAGGAACCCAGATTTTCAAACTGAGCTCTCTCTAGGGCTGAGGACAAAGTGGTGCAATGCGCTCTGCCCTTGATCTGATGGATTAGCATTTGCTGGATTAAGTCTCTACCACACTGATATCCTCTGCTGAACAAACAAATTAAAATTACTAGATGAAAAATGTAGAGACACCATTCCTGGGCAATGCATTTATCCTAAAATTACACCATGGAGGCTATCTAGCTATCTGCTGCTGGGTGATTTTGTTTCTGAAATAACTCAAAGAAAAAAATAAAGGAAGAGATCAATGCCATTCCAGAGCTAGTGACTAATAAACACACACATAATTCTGTGGTCTCACAGGAAATCTGCCCTTAGTTAGTATAAGATTTGGCAGCAGGCAAAAAGAAAAATATCAAATCAGTAGAAAATGCCCAAACTGTGAAGAAAATCTATCTTTTGATTACTAATCAAATGATTTGATTACTAATCAAATGTCTGCAAATGATAACAGACTCTTTGCTTATGTGTTATATCCCTAGTGAGGCACCAGTGTCTCCTGCTTTCCTTTGGGCCAGGTCACCTAGTTTCATGTTTCCTGTTCTTCTTGCAGATGTACTTAGTCAAAGGCTTTGGAAATTTTCATAGTGCAATTTAAAATCATTCTTTTAGATACTCTTGCTGTGTATTATGACCTTGCTCCAAGAATTCTTGTTTTATAGAAGTCTATCCTGAACAGTATTTCACCATCAGCTGAGGCACTTAAGCAATAAGTAAATTAATACTTCATCCAACCTGCCTTCTAGACTTGGCAGCTTGTGCTTTCAACATCGTCATCCAAGTCTGCCGCTTTTAAAAAGACACCACACTGAACCCTCTGGTGCTTCACTAATACATTCCTTCTAATTAGGAAAGGCTAATCTTGTTTCTTGTGCTGGGTCAAAGACAGCTTCTGTTCTCAAAAGTCAGGAAGCCAGCTTAGCACACCTTCAGCTTTGAACTGCTGGACTGGAAATGAATCACTGCACTTCTGAGTTTATGGGTATGGGAAGCCTGACAAATCATTGTCTCCTTTTTGATCAACAGTATCCCTAGGACTTTAAAGTAGTTCACCCTATGTATAACTTACCCTGCTACCCTGAGCTCAGAATTTACCAAATGTTCCTGAAATGCTTGCCCCACTATGAGCTTCTCTAATTTAGCATCTGTTTTTTTATTGTTCCTGAGTTGGATGCCACACAGATCCTGGCACCCTGAATCACTCTCCTTCTGTATTGGTATTATGGATACAAGAAGGGTAGTCTCCCAGATAAAAAACTGGAGACAGCAATATTCAACATTTAGAGAAATCTGTGATTCTCTGAATCACTAAAAGACAGTCTGACTGTAAGAGGGAAATACATGATTACTCACTTTTTGTACTGGGAAAGGACTCCTTGAGCAAGGTAGGCTTTGTATTATAGCAGACATGAACACCTTCCTGTAACTTCCATTCTTTAAGAATTAATATTCCAGAGCAGTGATCTCAAAATTACCGTTGGATTTGGGCACTGGGTCCCAAAAATCCTAGCCAAATTATGGTCCATATTGTCCTTATACTCCTGCAGTATCTCAGATCTTCCGTCAAAGGGCTGGACCCTGTTGTGCTCAGCACCATGTAAAAGGGGAACAAAAGTAGGTCTCTGCCCCAGGTCACCCACAGTTAGTTCTAGGATACATCTGGTTCCAGACATTATGAGACAGCTCTGACTTGTTTTTAATGAAGAACTGTTTCTTTTTCATTCAGACCAGCACTCTGAAAACACACACATTTCTAGCTGCTTCTCACAGTATATGAATTATAGGATATATTTGATAAGTAATATTATTTAGCATTGCAGTAGAAATACCTTGCTGCTTTAGTCACCTTAAAAATAGCATGAGCAGCATCTACTAATCCTTCCTTGTCCAGATATTCCAGTTATTCCAAAAGCCCACACTCGATTTCATTTCACAGCTCTCCTGTGTATTATTCTCTTTCATCAAAAGGACGTTTTGCCCACATGCTGGTGTATATTTCAGAAACTGTGACAGCTGGATACAGACAAACGAGGGAGGATGCTTTCACAAGGGCATGTGGGAGGGTTTCTCCAGTGTAAAGGACTGACCTGTCCCATCAGTTATGGGAAGAGAGCAAAGCTGAGACAAACTGGAGAAATGTGAATATGGGTTTCAAATGCGAAGTGCCTCCTCTCCAAACCTTTTCCTGCTGACACCTGAGCTCAGCTGGAGTCCAGGGCAGGAACCTCCTGCTGCCATGTCTGGGCCACGTCCTGCCAGACTCAGTCTCGCAGCCTCCCCAGCGCTGCGTTACTTTTCAGCTGTGTATATGAGAGAGGAGCAAGGAGAGTGGCACAGCACCTGGGTAGGTATCTTCTACTGTATGTTGATTTTTCATACAGATCCTCACATTTCTTACTAATAGCTTTCCCTTTCATCCCCAGAGGCTTTTTTCTGGGTCTCAGCTGCAGGAGACCTATTGGTCTCTGTTGGCTGAGTTTGCAGGTCACCTCCTGCCTTAAAAATAGTGCCAGGGCTGCAACCAAAGATGCATCTCCTCAGGCAGTATCTTCATGCCCCTGCAAGTGGGTAGCAGGGCTGGGAAGGGCAACCACTATTTCTGGTGTTTTCAAGTTCTCCAGTGCTTGTTCTATTCTTTTCTCCCCATACTACTATGTGTTCAACAGGACACAGACCCAGTTTCTGGACTGTGATGCTGTCTTTCCTTTGGTTTCCATGATGGAGACCAAACTCAATGGCAACTCTTGTAAGCAAGGTCCCCACCTGGGACCTACAAAGGAATTGCAAAGGAGAGGAAGAACATGGGATGTGTCCTAGGCAGACAGTGCCTGCCTGTGATTTGTCACAAAGCACTATTTCCTATTTGCTGGCTTTCAAAATGGAGCGTCTGTTGATATCCACACCTTAAGTGCACACTGGGTGAGGAAAGCCCTTTGTGGATTAGTATATGTCAGCAAGGTGAACTCTGGGATTGTCCTTCCAAACCTGAGGGAAAAAAAGTGTCTTTGCAGCCCTTGTCCTACAGTTTCACTTGTCCTTTCACTACACTCTGGTGAGGGTTTGATTGCTGCTGCTCTCACAGTTGTCTCCCAGGTAGTCCATACACTTACATGTAGACTGTGAATCAACATGTTACATGGGTCCACCTAGAGCATTTTAAAGGCCCTGGCCGTACATGAAATGCCACCACCTCTGGTGAGAGAGTAGAAGACAAAAATCAGCAAATAGCATGCTAAGGAAAGCAGCAATTCCAGTTTAGTGTTAGAGCAAAAATGTTAGAGGGTTGGCATATCCTAGCAGGGCACACAGAAATCTGATGCCCTAAGTCACAGCTAAAACAAACGCACACATGCTACAATGGAAGGCACCAGGTCAGCCACACGGGAGACATACCCAAGCACAGGTTTGATTTATGAAATAGAGTGGGCAAGCTTATGTTAGACCTCTCCTTTTCCTGAGAATCAAGAGATGATTGGAGGCTTTCTGATGCCCATGTGAGACCTCTCATGCAGGCTTCTCAAAGAATAATCCTAGTAGTTAAACATCTTGTGATACTTCTGTAGATTTGGGTTTCACTGATGTTGCTTGAAGCTTGGTCCATCATTGAATGCTTTGGTGAGGGCTAGCCCTGCCCTCTTGGTGAGTGCCGCAAGGATTTCCTCCACTGCAGTGGCCAATTATCACTGGCAGGAGCCAGCAGACATCCCAGACGCGTCACCCGGCTGCTCCAATGCCGTGTGTCTGGGCTCACCCTGCTGAAGTGGCACTCATTATCCTGCTGGCATTACGCAAGGAGGTATTACGCACTAAGCAGAGGGCAGAACACTGATTACATTGCAGGGATGATTACAGGAGCCTTCTCAGATATCCACCTATCCACAGGTATATTCAGCTGCCACTGCTGTATATACCTGCAGTGCATTAGCAATGCCACGATGAGCTATTTAGAGGGAGTGGGAGCCTCCCAGTGCTGTTGTCAGCAAGCAAAGGCCAAGCAGAGCCCTGCCTTCTCCTGTGGGGATGTCTCCTCAGCTCCATTCATTTAAGTATAGAATCATAGAATCATTAAGTTTGGAAAAGACCTCTAGGATCATCAAGTCCAACCTTTACCCCAACATCTTCCTGACTACTAGATCATGTCCTGAAGTGCTACATCTATCCGTTTTTTTTAACACCTCCAGGGATGGTGACTCCACCACTTCACTGAGCAGCCTGTTCCAATGCCTAACCACTCTTTCAGTAAAGAATTACTTCCTAATATCCAAACTAAACCTCCCCTGGTGCAACCTGAGGCCGCTACCTCTTGTCCTACCATTGGTTACTTGGGAGAAGAGACCAAGACCAGCCTCACTACAATCTCCTTTTAGGTAGTTGTAGAGAGCCTTCTCTTCTTGAGGTTAAACAGTCCCAGTTCCCTCCGGCGCTCCTCATATGACGTGTTTTCCAGACCCCTCACCAGCTTCCTAAGTACTGTGTCCTTACGGCTGAAATGCTCTGGAAGCTCTCCAGCCCTTTGCCAGGAGCTGATATTGCAATGAGTTAGGTCACACCAACAGAGCAGATACTTCATACAGGACTGCATCACACCACGGGGCTTCCCACAGCCTCCGTTCTCCTTGCCCCTCTCAGTGAAGCTAGCAAGCTGCCAGGCTGCCTGAGAAAGCTTTTGCTTTCCTTAGTTGTTTCCTTTGGACTAGAATTTCCCAGTGCTTCTCCCCTCTCCCTGCCCAGCCATAGCTGGGAAGGCCATAAATGCAAACAGGTTTATTTTGCAAGTATTTCATTGTTCTGAGAGCCTTTGATTGAAGCAGCATTAAAAATATATCCCCAATGCTAGGTTTTCTTTGGTGTCTATTGTCAACAACATATTTTTGAAAGAAACATTCCAGGATTTTTTTTTTGTTGTTGGTGTGATCGCCTTATTTTAGAGTTACTTAAGTAGGAAAATATTTCCCTTGGAAGGGATCCAAGCCCACAGAAGTCAGGCAGAGTCTCTCTGTTGACTTTAAATGCACTATGGACTAGGCTGCTGTAAACCCCTAAAATGAATACGTCAGTAAAGACCAAGGCAATGTTGGGTTTAATGAGACAAATATGGCAGGACCTGCGAAGGTGAGCAACCCTAATGTTAGTTACTTTTAGTAGCCCGGAAGGAGAGCTCTCTGGATGGTGGACATTTATGCAGTTAATTGATGGCTAGATATTTATAGCCTGGCAATCTTTTTAAGGCAACAGGCACCAGGCATGGGTTTTCCCACAGGGAAGGGAGAGGGGGATGGAGCGGAAGCAGTGCTGATCGCAGTGGTGGGGATATAAGACAGCTTTCTCCCTCACTGCTCGCTTTGGTTTCCCTCTCCCCAGCTTCACTCCCGCAAATATTTGGTGTTCCTGCACAAAGCCACAGCAAGGCACTGCTGTGATTGCGTATCTGTTTGTGCCATGCATCTCAGCCCCTTCAACCTTCCTCTGCATGACCTCACAAGTGGGAGCACTCTGCAGCTGGGGAGGGAATTTGGCCCCTCAGCAGCCCCAGGGGATGACTCGGCAAGGGTCACTGCCCCTTGGGTTGCATGGCTGAACTGTTCCTGCAGTTGCTGCTGCTTCTCTCCCAGGCAAAATGAAGATTTCCATTGTGGAAGCAAATTTTGCTATGCACTGGCTGGAAGCACCAGGAGACAGCCCTGGGGCAGAGCTGGGCTGGCTGCAGTGGCTGAGGGGGAGATGCCACCAGGACCTACTGCTTCCCTGCCCATGGGCTTCCCTCGCCTGGCTGCAGAAAGCACTGGGAGGTCAGCATTCCCTACAGCTGCTGATGTAGGTACCTATGTTTGGATTAAGGAAAGCAACATTATGGTTCCTGGTTTTGTCCTCAGGCGGTACCAAGTGTAGAGACCCTATGGGCACAATTTGGAGCCTTATATCCTCCATTTGCTGATGCTAGTTGGAAAAGCAGCTCCAGCCCCACACATGTGCAAAGAAAAGAAGGCAGCTTGTAAGACACAGCCAGCATCCAATGAGCATTTTGGTGGTTGCATTTTTCCTAATGCTCTGTCTCACTGGAGATAATAGAAAATCCAGAGAGTTATTCTGAAGTAAGAGCTGTCGTTAGCTCTGATGAATACTGGTGATTAGGACCGGCTTTGATCCAGTGCTGGAAACCTATCATGGTTAAGATCTCTTCTTTAAAAAGAACTTATTTAATGTTTACACAAAAACACCACATAAAAATAAATTTAATCTAGCCTCTGGAATCCTACTTAGAGTATCTGCCTTGGAGTATACATTTACCTCCTGAGAATTCATACAGTAATTAGATGAATGTGCTTAATTAATCACATTTCCTGTGCTGAAGAGGTTTGATGGAAAACATTTGCTTCCATCACTTTATTAAAGCATTATTGAGTGTTGGGCTTGTCATGTGTTCATCACCAGCCTTTTTGCCAATTAATCCTGACAAAATAAAGTTTACCAACAGCAAAGTAAGCCAGTGCTCACATAGTCACTTTGCTGTAGCTTTGTGTACATGCCTTTATGCCTCTAGGTAATTACTGGATAATTGAGAGCAGAGTCTGTTTAATCTAAAATGAAATGTGCTAAATATAAACCATTTTCTGTGCCTAATTGATACTGTTTTAATATTCTCAATATCATCTAATACCATGGACATGTAATGCACGATTACTTTTATTTATTGCATGTGTTTGTTATCTATTTTAAAGTAAAAATATGATCTGCCAGCATGGTTATTATACCTATAAAGTGATTATTGTTTATTTAATATTTTTCCCACACACCACGCCTGAATCAAAGCACAGGTATTCAAAATCAGAGGCCTGAAAATAGGATCTTAAATGTTTTCAGAGGCACTTGATACTTGTCCTCAGCCGCAACATAACTAAGGCTTCATCTCCTGGGAGCCAGCATCTGATGTGGGCTCAGGGATATCGGCCAGAGGACTGCCAAAAGTTTCCGAGGCTCAGGATGGGACATGGCAGAGACCTTCCTACTGCAGAGTTGGAATGGGAGCAGATGAGCTGGACAGGACAGCAGAGCCGGGGAGAGACCTGGGAGCAAGTCCCAGTGCTGGACCCCATCAGCCAGGCTTGGACAGGGACATCCAGCCCACTATCCCATCCCACACCAGGAGCAAGCACAGACCTTGCTGAAAGAAAGCACTGATGGTGGGAAGGTGGGAGGGTGGGAAGCCGGTCAAGAGGCATCCCTTGAAGTGTCATCACCACTGCTGGTGACTTCAGTCTCTTAAAAGAATGGGAGAGTTGGCCCATGCCTGCTCCTCTCTCTTCTCTCAGGCCAGCAAAAATGGCTGGGATGCTTCAGTTCCTGCAAAACAGTGGCCTAGAGGGATGGAGACCCTCCATGACTATACACCAACAAACTGGCAGAGCTGAGACTAGTTGGGAGCTGCTAACGATAAGCTGAGAAGACAATAAATTAGATCCCATTGACTGTCTCTTAACCAGGTTTTCACTGCTATGTGATACTGAAGCCATCTTTCTAAGAGCTCTTCCCTTTTGACCAACTAAGATATTAGGCAAATATTAATGAGTGCCAAGCAGTTTTCCTATTCTACCAACTGTCCAGTCCCAAGAAGCCTCTTACTGTAGAAATAAGCTAGCTGTCATAAGCACTTCTGCTTACATAGTCATCAGGAAATGCTTATTTCCATTAAAAAGGAAAAGCTTAGTTATTGCTCTTTTCTCTCTGCCTTACTGCAAGAATTTAGTGTTACAACTCAGGTATTTTTATTGCTGACATATTCACAAAATTATTTACAGTATTGTGCATAGCAAGATATCCTTCATATATGAGTCTGCATTTCCAGAAATTACACAGAGCTATTGCAGGGATAATTTATAGCCATGGGAACATTTATTTCTTCTTCTTTTTATTTTTTTATTTTTTTTTTTTTTCTGTCAGAAGCTAAACCTAGATTTGGCTGGAAAATATTTGGCAACAGTTTGACATTTTTGATAGAGTGCTTCTGTGTTCATAATACTGTTTCTTCCAAAAGCACAAGTTGCTGTTTGAAAGCAACCTGCACTGAAAGTCTGCAGCCAGCTTTAGCTCCTTTATACACGCCCTGTCTTGCTACCCTCTCTGTCACTCACAGACTTATTTCCCAGCTTTAAAAACCTTTTCTGAAAGGGGAGATGTAGTCCAAAGGGAAGTTGATTCTCTACAAGAACAGAGAAAGAGCTGAAGAGGGAAGACCGAAAAGGTCTTTGCCTGGCCTCTTCCCTTCTCCTGCACTGATAATGGTAGGGCTGAAATCCTGCTCAGTCTGTTTGGTTGAACATACATCTGGGAATGCTCTAAAATCTGTAGAACTCAATAGGAAAAATGTCTTAACCCTTGGTGAGTTTCAGATAAGCCTCCTTTAACATGTAGGTTTGGAGGTCTATGTGTTGGTGCATTATTTGCAGCTAGTACTGCTGGTACCAAACGAAAACACACTTAGTCTACTCTCAAAATCTAGTCAGTTCCTGGAAGGATCTTTAAATGCCCTGGAAGTACCTTGGATACACGAATTACCCCAGAAACACTAAGCACTTGCCACTGAAGGATGTGGGAACATCAAAATGTCTGAGGTATGAACTCAGCCCATAGTCTTGCAGCCAGAGAGTCATCTGGCTGAAACCCACCTTTTCTGCTTCTCACCCCACTAGCAAGTAGGCTGGGGGTGCAGGAGAACCTGGGAGGGGGTTATAACTGGAACACCTGACCCCAGCTGACCAAAGGCATATAAAGGTTGGACCAGATGACTCCTGAGGTCCCTTTCAACCTGGTATTCTAGAACTCTATGATTCTATGGTATTCCATACCATATGACATCATGCTCAGCATATAAATCTGAGGGAAGAAGAAGGAAAGAGGGGGGATGTTCAGAGTTATGGGATTTGTCTTCCCAAGTAACGATTATGCATGATGGAGCCCTGCTGTCCTGGAGATGGCTGAGCACCTGCCTGACGATGGGAAGTAATGAATGAATTCCTTGTTTTGCTTTGCTTGCATGAGTGGTTTTTGCTTTACCTATTAAACTCTCTTTATCTCAACATGCAAGCTTTCTCACTTTTACTCTTCCTCTTCTTTCACCCATCCCACCAGAGGGAGTGAGTGAGTGGCTAGGGTCAAACCATGACAATCTTCCCATGATATTCCATCAGGGACAAGAGCAGTAAATGCAGTGGCAAACAGCAAGAGAGAACTTATATTCATAGCAAGCCAGAAACGTAGAAAATACCTCTGCAAATGTTAGGATGGAAAAAGCCTGTGATTACCTTGAACACTATTAGTAAATAGGAAGGAGCTCACAGGCTTCTTAAGGCCCCCATGGAAGAAAGCACTAAAACATATGCTCCAAGCTATACAGGTATCTACATGCTCGCTATACCCAAGGAGTAGGTGTCCCTGCACACTAGAAAGTTGCTAACTACAACTCAAATTCCTGGCACAAATCTCCCATCTGATACCAGCATGGCTGTGCACACACTTGCTTTCTTCATATCAGAGGAAATCTTTTGCAGAAGTTCTGAAAGGTGTCAGGGCCGGGGCCACTGCCTGCATCTCGCCGCCCACGTGGAGGTACGGGTCTGCCTCTGCAAGCTGTCCAGGCCTCATATCCTCTCTGGGTGAACCCACCAGCAAGGGTGCTAATTAGCGCCAATAGGAGCTTATTGGGCGCTGAGGTAGGCTTGCTGTTGTGCAATTGCTGCGAAATGAAAACAGCCTGTTCCTGCAGGGCTTTTTTCTCTCTTTTTTTTTTTTTTTTTTCTGTATTGTACAGTAACTATAATTAAATCTCTCTTGGCATGGCATTTCATTTGAGACCTCTTTCCCTATATGACTGCTCTGCATCCCTGTGTGAACTACCTGATGTTTCAGTACACAAATAGGCTTCATTTGCAGAAATGATGCCCTGCTGGGAAAAATCAAATGCTTGAATTACAGGTATTCTGCAGGGGCAAATCTGTCCTCAGACAGCGAGATTGGGGGTTGAGATCTGCCCACAGCTTCTGGGCTGGAGCAGTTACACTGAGACAATGATTTTTAAAGGCCTATTTTAAGAAAAGGGCTTCTGAGTCTAAGAGGGAATATAACCACTGCTTGAGATATGCCCAAGCTATAGGAAGTCAAGAACACTGGCTGTGCTGGTGCCAGCTGTGGGAAGACCTTGAACAGCAGCTGCTGAGGTAAGGTGTGAGTTCACCTGCAAACACCTCCCCAAGTTCATGACCCAACTTTTCTCCCTATGCTTAAAGTCTCACAAGAGCTACCTGGACTGAGTGGATTTCAGGTTGATAAAAAAAGGAGCAGGGACTTTATGGCACATCCCATTCTTTGTACTTGACTCAACCTGAGCAGGACAAACTAACAGCAAGAGAGCTTAGAAGAGTGTTGAAAGTCACCCTGCTTCCCACCTTCCATTCCTTCCCTGGTTTTGTGCTGTGGACTCTGTTTTTTCACTTGCTGTGTGATTCATCTAACCAACATCAGACATTTACAGTGGGCTCTGTACCAGGGATACTTATCAAAAAATTCCCTGTGGTCAGAGCAGACACACAAACACCTGCGGGGCTCATGTTTTTCTAGACTAAGTCTAACACAGGTCAGATGAATCTAGTGCCCTAGAAGTGCCCACTTCACTGATTTTGAGCCAACTGCTGACTCAGATGCTGTCTGCCATGTCTAAATTTTGGTCAGAAGAATCCACATTAAAGTCTTTAGCCTGTAAATCTTATAAAAATATTGGCACTTGCTGCTGATGCAATATACATATTTATGCCTGCACTGTGACTGTCCTTGGGATTTTGTGATTCTCAGGTAGCAGCGACGTTATATATCAAGGTCATAGCTTGCTTCCCTGCATAAAATATTAGTCAAGGAAGCAAAACAATGCTAAACCATAGCCTTCTGATATTAAGCCCCAGCAAGTCTATAATCCTTCTTTTCCAATAGTACTGCAACATATTTTCATTAATGCTTAATACAAAGAGATCTAGCCCATCAGCCCGGAGAGGCTAGTCACGCTCATATGCAATGGGGTCATGGAGCATAAATATTCAGGCTGCCTGTGGCCTGCTCTGCTCATCGGCCCTTTGACAAGCACAATAATCATCAGTTCAGTTCCATCCTGGTCAGCCGAGACTGAAAATGGTTTCCATAGGTTGGGTACTCAGTAAGAAGCCTGCTCACAGCTCCTTGCTCCCACAGCCGGCACTGCCCAGTTCTTGTGAGGCACCCTTGGGTTCACTGGGGAGCTCTGCTCCCTGTGCAGGAGCAGAGGCAGGAAGCTGTGAAAATTACAATAAAAAGCTCTGTAGAGAAGGACCATTGGCCAGTGAGTTGGATTCTGACAGCCTTAAAGTGGATTAGCCCTGGGGTAGGCCCCAGGGTGGCAGCTGACAGCGGCTGGTGCTATTTATACTTGCATCTCATTTGCACCGGGGAGATGCCACGTGTGAGAGATGGGAGCCTTTCTGCAATGACATGGCTGCTCCAAAAAGCAAACCACTTTAAATCAAGGATAAAAGAGATGGGGAAGAAGAGAAGCACAGCTTGTGCTTTCACAGTGCAGCAATCATTTGTGTTGCATGAGCAAACTGTGTGTCATGAGCAAAGTGTGAAGTCACACAAAATAGAGCAACAGCCTGGGGATACTACCGGGGATTCTACTCAACTACTGTGGGCAGTAGATAAGCCCATGCTTTCTGTGGGCTGGAGCATCGGGGGCATCTCACCTGGATGGAAGCCCCATCTGGAGCAGCTCTGCTGAGTTCAACACTGCCTGCAGCCCCATGCTGCTGCCCGTGGCCTCAAGACAGGGGCATGACAGCCACTTTGGAAGGACCAGAGGGGAAGTATGCAGGTTCCTTTGTTACTTGTGTCCTGAGGGTTTCCTGCACCTGGGAAATAGTTGCTTTTTCAGTGGGACATCCTCCTTTTTCAAGAAAATGTGGGAAGTCTTCTGACTGGTCTGGAGGGGCTGCATCCATTTTGCACCCTCAAGGTAGTTGCGATCTGGGTACCTCAACAAATAAACCACTGCTTTTTGGATAAATGAAATGCATTTGTTCCACCACAAGAACAACCCCAAAGAACATCATAGCACTCTTCTGTCTTTTTGGCTCAACTTGAGATGAAAATATAATTGCTTTTTTCTTTTGTTCCTTCCATGCATCAAAAAGCTTCTGCTTGTGAAGCTCTGCAATGTCTCCAGTGGCAAGCTTGTGGAGGTGAGCCTCCAGCATAGCCCATGCACCATGACAGCTGTGTGACAGCCGTGTCATGGTGGCCGGTGTGGTACTCACCCCACGCTGGACCCTGTGCTGTGTGCGTGCACATGTGTGTGTGTATGTGTGTGCTGGAGCTGTGTGTAGGGTGGGGTCAGCTCTCTGATAACAAAGACTCAGGGCTTCCAGCCAGCATCCAGGCTGGCCAGACCCTATAGGCACAGCCTTTCTTGGCAGCATTTCCCGATTAATTATGATTTTAGCCCAGTTCTCTAAAGAAATCAGGCTTCTGTGAGGACATTGGCTGTGTGGGGCTTCACCAGTGTGCTTCAGTCCCATCCCACAATTGTTCTTTAACATTCCCAGTAGTTCAACTTTAATTTGAGGGTGGGCAGAACTCTCAGAGCTTCATCTGAGTTTTAGGAAAGGTGAAAAGGTAATGAAGACACTGATTTTATGCCCCGATCTTATTTATGAGTGAGGTTGTGGCATGGGCTGGGGCACTGCACGGCCACCTGGAGCACAGCCCTGAGCTGCCAGCTCCCTGGGAAAGGACATTCCTGTGGCCCCCACTTGTCATGGGACTGCTCATCTAGTAATGCCACCCAGCCCCCAGAGTGGATGGCAGCAAGGAAAGAGTTGAGAAACGGTCTTCTAAAAGCTGTGGGGAATATCAGGGACACAGGCTGGGTAACCCCCGTTCTTGCTTTTCAGTACTTCCCAGCAGCAAAGGGAGTGCCACCCACCCCAGATTACAGCCTGTTGCTATTTCAGTCTTTCTGGCACCCGTTCATCAGCTCCCATATTTCCACATACACAGGCACAAACATCTCCAGGACTGAATTTTCCAACCATTCATCAACTTGACAAACCAGAGCAGCCAAAGCTTCTGGATGTTGCAACCATCATGGAAATCCATGAGGGCAGGAGACCCACAGTCTCATGAGGGACTCACAGCCATGCCAAAAAGCTACTGAACCCACCAGCTGTGGGGGGAAGCTGGATGGGAGTAGGCAGCAAGCCCGTGGTCCTGTACAGCTAGGAGCCAGTGCCCCAGGCACTGGCAGAACAACAAGGTGCCAGTAAGTGCCTCCCTGAGCTGCATCTCCTGCCCTGGGGAGCCACATGTAAGGGGAAAGGTTCATTGCAGCTCCTGAGAGGAAAGTAAAGGTAATGGAAAGGAAATGCTGCTAAATTAGATTGCAGCTACATCCCATTGATAATATGTGATTTTCTGTGCAACATTTGTGCATCAGCGTCTTAGCTGAAAGAGGATGAAAAGTTAACATATTCACGAGGGTCTATTACCATATTACATGTATAATTTATAAGATTTTAAGATTCGGCTGATTTCTGGTGTGTTTTGTGTTTTGTTTTTTTAAACTACCAACACTTTGTGATTTAATTTAATTTGCTTGTCCATTGCATAAAGTAATAAAACCCTTTAGTGCAAATTTAATCTTTTCCAAATCCCCTCGTCACCAGCTGAACAAGATTATATTAGAACTCTTTAATCATTATGTTTTTTTTAATCCTTGAAGTCCATAAATAAGTCAAACTTGAAAATACACCCCCATATCAAGCAGTTACTTTTTAACAAGGCCATAACAGACTCTTCACAGATTTGACGGAGAAATTAATTGTCTTTCAAACTGCACTTGCAAATTAAGGTGAGAGTCCAAGAAGGCACCTCTGTGCAGGAGAAAAGTGGTGATAATGGAAAGGGAATTAAGGAGAAAAACTTTCAAATTTACCTCATTTATCATTCTTGCAATTCTGTCAAACTTAACTTTCCATGTGTATGTATGAACACCTTTAAAAAGAGTCTCAACACCATGTGAGAGGGAATATTACAAGGATAGGTCCACTTCAGCATACTGACACGCATGGAATATCCCCCCTGAAAAACAATAACAAGGCTTGTTTAAAAACTATGAGATTTTAAAAGAAATGCATCTTTGTAGTTGTCATCCTTGCCTTGGGTGATTTAGGGGATTTTTGTTACAGTACCTGAAAGCCACAGGCTTGCCCAGTTTCACCTGGGATTCTGCCCTAACTCACTGTTCTGCAGCTGGGACATTAAGGAAAGTGGCAAGCAATGGATGAAAATTTTTAAGGGCAAGAGAGAGGGACTCCTTCGGGAGTCTTTGGGTCTCCATGGCTGAGCTGGAGATTTGGACTCCCTTAATAGGTAGCAGAGGATGCTCAGCTCATCCCCCGCTCACACGAGAGGCTGCCTTAGGAAATCCCTGAGGCACAGCGCTCTGTGAAATGCAATAAGCCATCTACTGGAAAGCCACACTTGGCAGCTGTGCTTCAGCCCGACATGGCTGGAGCCAGCGCCAGGCATCCATGTGTCTGGGCAGCATTGCTCCACAAGCATCATGTGTGGCTGCTCACAGGGGCTTCACCCATGGGCTTAAGAAGCAACTTGGTACTCACACCAGGACAGGGATTGAGTGGTTGAGATCTTTCCCACCTTATTTGTCTCTGTGACTTGACAGCTTTGCTGGCAGAAAGTCATGTTGGCTGAAGTCAGTCAACAGGAGACATAATAAACAATCATTTACCTCCTGTGCTTCTGTTGTTCCATCCCTGGAAACCTGCACAGAGCCCCCCCCATGACCAGGGCATGCCTGAAGTCCAGGCTGCCTACCAGTCCTGATAATGATGGGACTTTCTTCACATATTGAAGGTCCTCACTGGCCAACTGTCCTGGGAATTTGCCATCCATATCCTCCACTGCAGATGAGAATTATTGTTGCTACTATTATGGTTATGGTTATTATTGTAACTGTTGGTGTTCCTGATATGATCCTTAGCCTCTGGAACATGGGATTTGGGATTAAAGCATACAGCTGCTTTGGAAAAGAACATGGTTTCTGGAGAGAGAGAATGAAAAAGGAGACAGTAGGGGAAAGAGTGGGAATCTCAGAAGACAGAAAGACAGGGTGAAGCAGAAGCCAGGGAAGGGGAGAGGAGGAAGAAGCATACACAGGGAGGGAATTGCTGGACTGTGAGCCCTTTCACGCTGATTTTTGTGCTAATGCTGTATCCCAGCTGAAACCAGGACAACAAAGATGTTGTGAATTCCCAAAGTACAGACAGCAAGAAATCTGATCAGCTCAAATAACTCCTTGTTAATGTATAGACTGGCAGAGTGATGCTGCTTGCCATCCCAATTAACTAATTTTATTTGGGTTTATTTGAAACATTGGCAAGGACACTGCCAACCTGGGTGCAGAGACAGCCTCCAGCAGAAGGTACCATGAGCTCTGCAAGGCAGGCACAGTTGCCCTTGACCCCACAGCTAAAGGCAGAGGGGTTTTCAAAGTGCAGTGAACCCCAGGCAAACAGCCCCACAGAGGCAGAAATATTTTGGCAGGTGCAGCAGACGTTTTGGATAACGCTTTCGGACAATCCTCGCCATCTCAGATTCCTCCGCAGCTGTGAAGTGGTTAGTGCCAGTGGATTGGGAAGTGCTTTTGTACATGCATGAGGCCTGTTAGGAAGCACAGCTTTCATCATGAAGAGTTTCAGTTGCTGAGATATCAAGCTGGACAAATATTTTTCACAATCCAAGCAGAAGAAGCAGCTTCTCGCTGCAAGGCAGGACTGCTTTAGTGCACTGTTTGTTGAACAGCCAATTGCAGTTCTAAACCTAATCCTAAGAAATAAGCCATTATAAATAAAGCTGGAATTAGCAGAGCATATGTGACCTAATAAACACAATATTCATAGGATTAGATGTGAAATATTAAGGTCTGATCCTGCTGGCCTTTCCCATATCACAGATATTTTTTTTATATTCATGTGCGAAGGCCTGTTTTTCAGATGGATAATAGCTATGCGGATAAATTACTGGTAAAGCAGCATGGAAATGATGAAGTCTTTAAATGATGACTGGGGACTGAATTTCTGGTTTTTCCTAACTTCCCTTAAAGAGTCAAAATTCAAGACCTCCTCAATTATGACTCAAAAAATTACTTCTTGATCTTTGAGGAATAGATTTTCAAGTCTATGAGGGAAAATATAGACTATTGTTCTCTACCACATCACCTTTAGAAAGGGGACAGTGCTGAAGAAATAAAAACAATAAACATCTAGCTGAAATGATATTTAAATTAACACTTATCATTAAATAATACAAAGCCCAGAGCAGGACAGCACCAAGTTCAGATGTTACCGGCATTTAGATATCTGTGATAACATTAAAGTCTTGATATATTTGGAGGTAAGACTGAAGCTGGACATCTTTATAATTTAAATGTATGTATCTTGATGAGGAAATAGATACATGTAAGTCAGTAATGTTATCAGTGAGGTGTGGGGGAAGATACGGACGTAAGTTGCTTGGTCCTGACCTTCTACTAGAAATACGGGGTAAGTTATTTATTCTGTCACCAGCCCACTCATATGTACAGGTCTTTGAGAAGTTAAAAGCATGTTTACACTTACCTTGCCTGTCTCTGTGCTTTCCCATGTGTGCTCTGTTCTGCACGTCAGCGCAGAAATACCAGGATTAGACCCTTGTCACTGAACCGGCAATAAAGACCATTAACTCAATCTGTCATCACTGGATGCCCATTCCCAGCTGATCTGATTGATTTCCAGTGGATTAGCCTGGATACATCAGATGCTAGAATAACCCAGTAACCTATGACCAAGAATGGTATAGGGAGAGCAGACATTATGTGCAGCCTTCTGTGCCTCTGTCTTGTCCTTCTTAAAATACTGAGCTGTGGCAGGCACATATTGATCTCATACGTGGTAACAGCTGTTGGCCAGACACACAGATTCATTGTCTTCATTGCTGTTGGCCAGCTAAGAACAATAATCACACTTGTTATGCTGGGAAAATGGCAGCCACCAAAGCAGACCTTTGCTCTGAGGACCCTGTGTTGTTTTAGACATCGTTAAGGGTCCATAATTCTGGTTTAATGCTGGAAGATGCTAGGATCTCTGAGCAGTGTCAAAACCCCAGAGCTGCCTTGAGAGCACCTGCTACAGGTTATCAGCATAAGGATTTTACCTACTATAGCTCAGTATGTCCATGCTTTGGTAGCCAGAGTGACGAGAAAGCTGAGCCTCAGAACTGCTGTAGAGATGCTTTGCCTCCTTGAGAGTCCCAAATAGCCTGGCCTAACTGTATGCTTCCATTCTCTTAAAAAGAGACCTTTTTATTAACCTATCAACAACCTTTTAAGCTACAGTGCTTGTGTCTGCACTTGCCATCTCTCAGGGCAGGCTGCTGGCACTAGCACCTCCCACAGTTGCTCATTCCTCCCTTCTGCTCTGGAAAGAAGTTATTTGGGTTCACATGCAAACATGCAGCCCACTATAATGGCAGCTAACTGCTTCCATGTACGAAACAATGTTGTGTGGGATCACTGGGTTCCCTGCTTCTGCTCATGCACTTTCCCTGAGCTCAGCCCATACCATGCACAGCCCTCGGTGCTACATTAGAGGCTACAGGGAACCCATGGTGGTCCTGGGGTCCTGGGTCAGGAGGAAAGGTCTGAGGAGTAGCCAGAGTATGCCAGGAGCTTGGGCTGTGCTGGGGACTTCCAGAGTGTATTGATTTTCCCATGGAACCTAAATACAGGCACTGACTGCAGGGCCTTGGCCAGCCACAGTCTCCAGTTGCACATACTTTGCTTGCACAGTTGTAAGCCAGAAAGCCCTTGTAACACCACTAAATAAGCTCCCAGGATGGGAGTAACCTGTATATAAACACACACAGAAACAGCTCAGAGCTCAGTGAGAACACGCAAGTTCAGTCTATAAATGCCTTCAGCAGCTGTGGAACAAGCACCTTCTTGAATATGTTGGGGTCCTGACAATACCAGCAGGGGCCAGACCGTCTGGAATGGCCAACGTCCACATTCATGAACCCCTCACTGTAAGCTTCAGCAGCCGTTTGGTTCTCAGAACAGGAGCCTTTTGTGTGGGTGCTCCGTGTCACTTTGTTCACCCAGCATGGTCAGGGGGAGTTACCTGGTCCCTTGGCACCCTGCAAGACGCTTCATGTCACATTGCCGTGCATTGCCATAGGGAGAATATAGGACCTGCCCCACAGTCCTGGAACCCATGGAAAGATTTCTGTTAACTTTCATGACCTTGAATCCCTTTAATCTGAGTCCTGCTTATTTTCAGCTGTAATGCCTACTGCATAGACCTCCCCATCACAAAGATTTATCATGCTATTTTTCACTGAGGTCTCCATGATCTAAAATCCACGTATTTGGCCAAGGATCTATTTGACACTGAAGTGATGTATCTTCCTGTTATTAGTTTGGTTACTCTGTGCCTGGCAGTGCAGCTGAGGGCAGTGCTCAGCAAGCCACAGGCCTGCCAGGGAACAGCCTTAGGGCAGGCATTGCTGCGGTTCAGTATTTCAGTGTGATTCAGGTAGAAGTACCAACCATTCATCTTTCACAGACCACGCATAAAGCCAGATGTATAGGAAGGGGAAATGCTAATAAGCCCATGAAGTTCTACTCCTGCAGAGAAACTCACTTCCTAAATGCAATGGGATATTGGTATTGGGTTCATTTCCAGTGAGAAAGCAAATACTGATCTTCAGGGCTTTCCATAGGAACTGCTGTACGGCGGGACCAATTTTCTTTTAAAGGTGTGTGGGAGTGCCAAGATTGCAGCATGTAAAGCATAACAGGACAGCTTCTGCAGGCTCCATCAAGCATAAAATAAAGCAGCTTCAATGCCTCTTAGGAAGAAAGGGAAAATATTTTGTAATGCACTTTTAATGTAATTCATCATTGGAAAGAGTTACACTGAAAAATTAAGATATTATTCACAATACTTTAATTTACCGTACAGAAAGTTAGACCCATTACGGAAAGACGGCTCAATGTAAGAATTGATCTATCAGATTGTCTTCCTAGGTGGGAAGATAATAGGATATATTTTTCCAGGTTATGTTCCCTTCATAAATCTTATCAATGAAATGCTACTGGCTCTGAAGGGTATTTAAATACAGCTTTGCCCACAGATGTAGCAGCAGATCTTTGGCAGGAGAACCACTGACAGATTTAATTAGCATTCCAATTCAAGGAAATGAATGGAATTGTCTATCACAAAATGGTGTTTGTATCAAGAGACTTTACTGCAATATTTATGCTCGAGACCAAATGACTTACTGTTGCTAAAAAGTGATGGCAGCAGCTTATTCTCTTCCATTCTTTTATATTGCCTTGCAGGTAAAAATGATGACAGAACATGCTCCTTGGACATATATGTAGTTTATATGTATGGCAGCATGACTCTCCTCATCTGTGCAATCAGTCCCGTGTCCTCTGCTGTGACGGATACTCATTCTTCTCAGGTGCATACTGAAGTAAAAAAGAAATAATTACTTCCTCACGGAGTGATTTGAACCAGAAAATGAAAACTTTCTTCAGAGCTATTGTGTAGGCATATACAAGAAGGCATATGTGGCTTACCTTTCCAAAAACCCCTCTTGTCTTCACCAATAAATGTACCAGCAAGGTTAGTTCAGAGACTGCATCATTTTGGGCGCTTTTTAAAAAACATTATTTTCGCTAAGTGCCACTTCCATGGCTGCAGGTTAGTGTGTGTTAACAGCATCTCAGGCAGATCCAGTGGCACTGGTGCGTTATTAATTTTGCATATCGTAGGTCTCAGCATCAGGTGACGCGCACACAGATTCAAATGTATATTCCAATTTCCTGACCTCATCTTGGTCAGCTGGGGAAAAAAAAAATGGGGATAGCCTGGCTTCTCACACTGACTCATGAAGCCCTTGCTCCCGAAAGCTTTAGTGTGAGTTGTGCCCTGGTAAGGAACCAATTCATGGCGGATGCTACAAGTATTCTGCAGTTCCAGTTCCAGCCATCTTGCCCAGCAAGGTGCTGCACAGCCCTGATAAGACCTAAAGAAATAACCTGGCTCTGACTTTAGGGCTGGCGCTAGAATGACACTATCAGAAACACAAAGAATCACCAAGGGTGGAGGCCTAGCAAATCTATACCTGCCACAGTCTACACTAGTATAAATACAGGTTTCAGTGGTTTGAAGGTGGAGTTCCCATCTAAGAAACCATAAGAAAAATGTTGCAATGATAACTACAGCCATTTGATTAGCTTTCTGGTAATACATGGATGCATGGACTTGCTATTATATCTATAAATACAGAATATAGGTAACATATAACATTCAATATATGCTATGAATAATCTACTTATTCGGAGTTAACAGTGTGCGCAAAAGGTGCCTCAGATCACTTAGGTTAGGTTTTAATTGACACTGTAGGCATGTGGCATGACAACCAAGACTTTTTTCTATGGTCAGTGATGAGAAACAGGCATTTCTAGGCTTTCTTTCATCTTGCCCTAAAGTAGACCCCAAAAGTAGGCCAAGCAAACTGCACCCCAGAAGTGCCTCTCTCTTCTTTGACTGCAAAGGGAAGCTAGGGTGACTGCAATAAAGAGGTCAATGCCTGAGTTAAAGGTTTAAAAATAGAGGAGCTAAATTCCACCCATGTGGTTCAGATAAGGGAGACAAAGTGAAACAGGTCAGAAAATGTTTGATGTGTTCAGCCTGGGCGGTTATTTTTTACTATCACCAAGTCTGATTTCCAGTCGCTGTGATTTCATAGCACTGTCAGTAGAAGGATGACTAGGGTCCTAAATATGGAAGAAACTTTAATTAGCTATTGATACAGCAGGGCTTAGATCTGCGGAGATCAGAGTCCCTTTGTGCCAGACTTTGTGCTAAGAAATGATGGGAGACAACACCAGCCCCTGCTCGTTTGTAGGCTGATCAGGAGCTGGGAAGGGAAGAAATGCAGAGAGAAGTGGTTCACTCATTAATTTTGCGTGGGAAGTCAGTGCGATGTTGCACTGCTGAGTGCAGTAAGATGGGGTAGAGGTCTGAAAGAAATAAATACTGAAAATTTTACTGCCAGCCCTGTCCTGCACCTGGCAAGTCCCCTGGGAAGTGACTTTCCTAAGAATTCCTGGGACAAAAGCAGTCTAAGAAGCCTCTTTAACTGTGCCAGGAGACTGTACTGGAGGCAATGTGGCCACGTCTTGGGGAAGGGAATGAGACTGATGTGAGCAGGAGCTGTGGCGTGAGCAGAGACTGGTGAGCAGCATGAAAAAAACCCCAAAGGGTGGAGTGAGGAAGGGTTTCTGGGGCTGAACTAAAGCTGTGAGGACCAGGTATAACAGCAGGATGAAAACTGCTGTGAGGCTTACAAAAATACCAAAGGACTTGGTGAATCTGATGCAGATGCCTGGGAGCTTAAAGAAATTAACAGGCATGACATAGTCAGAGCAATATGAAACAGAAGCAGTTTTGGTAGCAGCACTTTGGGCTGGGCTGGAGAATGGTGAAGGGAGGATGTTACAGAGGAACAAAACAGTGGCCCTTGGTGGAGTGAGAGGCTACATTTTCAGGCAGGTATTGGGCATGATAATGGTGACTCTGAAAGCCAGAATAAAAGCAAACATACACACTGATGGAGAAGCCTCTGCACTTCTGAAAGTATTTCCTTATATCCTAGAAAGGCTTCAGTTCAAAGCTCAAGCAGAGCTGGAAGGTGCTCGGCTGCAGTGCTGTGTGGCTGCTGTCAGAGCTGTGGCACTGTCCCTGGCACTCTGACTTACCCACTGCCACCAGGAGGGACCAGCACCCTTGCCACCCCAGGACTGCCTTTCTGGCAAAGCTGCTGGGTGTGGTCCAAATTCCAGCATCTGCTTGGAAATACAAAGAAATAGAACAATGTCAGCAAAGCAAACTCCAGGACATCTGCATGTTAAGAGCCCTGTCCAAAGCAAGTGTACTGAAAGATTATTTGGTAGAGGAGATAATTCAATGTTGGTACCCCACATCTCACATGAGTGAGACAACACTCATCACTAACATTGCAATAAGGGAGATGTATTAACACTGTTTTCTTAATGGCATCTTGTGTTGGTGTGGCTTTTTAAGTGGGTGAAAGTGAAATGAAATACACAGGATCTGTTGTGAGCATATCATTATTTTTGTTAGTCTTGTTTCAGTGAAAACCTAGAATGCAATCCAAACTGTAATCTTTTATTTCTGACTTTGCCATTCAGCTGCAGAACCAAAAAAGAAGAGAATCCAAAAATGTTATTTGCACAGCCCTAAATTCTACCCTCCATATGCTGTAGAAAAAGTATACCTTAAGAGCAGCTTGTTTGATCACTCTCAAATCCCCATCAAACACTTGATGCCTGGATTAGAGGCTCCTGATATGTAGGATGTGGCTAATTGCCTTTCATTTATTTTGCAAGAATGCTTTTATTGTTACATGGAGTTGCCATCTGTCCCTTTTGGAGGCGAGAGTCCCAGAAGATTTTAATCCTCAATGATATAGCTTCAGGTGCCTCTCTTAAGGACAAAGATTGGCCTACTTTCACCCCTGTGGTATTCAGCCTTCTCTATCAGACAGGTTTTGAGTGAAAGGCTCACCTTGAATGGTTAGATCACACTTCACCTCTTCTGAGAAGGGACTGTGTAAAAGATAGATTCATTCAGTCAGATGGCCAAATTTAGAATATCTGACAAATTTAGTTATAGGTCAGCTGCTTCCTTTTTTCTTTAGTTTCTTCTTCCTCACCTTAAACCTTTTTTTTTTTTTTTAAATAAAGCAGATTGATAATCATGCAATTTTTCTTCTTTTAAAAAGAGAATTTGAAATGCTTCATTCTGAAGATGTCTAAGTAACGTACTTAGACTTACTAGACATTTCCCTTCTTTTTTTAAAGTCAAGAGCAATTAGCTAAACTGGAACCATATTAATGAATAATATCCATTCCAATAGAACGAGCATTTATCACCAAATGTTGTAGACACATATGCACACACAAAGTCAAGTGAATCCCCAAAGCTTCTGCTTTATATAACACATTTTTCCCTTCCTTCACTTCTGCATGAATGACTGCATGTGGGGGACCTTTTTTTTTTTGTAACTGGGGTAATAATTAGAAGTAGCCTTCATCTGCGTGCTTTGTGTGCTTTGTGACCTTTGCAGTCAGGACTACAATAAGCAGGGATGTAGTTTAGAGTGCCTGCTGAACACGCCCTCCTGTTTGTATTTTAAAGGCATCTGTGCAGACCCTGAACTCCCCGGATTAAAACCTGTAGGGCTGGTTAGCTCAGCCTCCCGGCTCTCTGGGCTCAGGTAACCTTGCTCTAGCCAGCACCAGCACCATCTACCCAGCAAAGTAAACTCCAATTTAGAAAACAAAGGGAAAGTCATTTGCAGGAGTGATGATGAGATCCAAGGCTGTCCACAGAACTGTTTAAGTCTGGCCTGGGCTGGCAGTGACCAAAAAGCCAGCACTGTCTGATAGCTGTCCCTGACAGCGAGAGGGATTAGCTGTGTCAGCCTGGCTGGCTGATGGGCTAGCCAGATGGGCCTGGGTGGCAGCCCCATGGCACCATCGACCCGGCTGGACCCCAGCGTCTCACCCCAGCCAGTGCCCTCTGAAGCATCCTGGCAGGGCCGGGTGGAGGGAGGCTCTGCAGTGCTGCCCCCATCTAGGATCTCAGCCTGGCCGAATTCAGATGCTGAAAGGCACGTGTGAAGTTGTGGGGAAAAAAACAGAACAAAGCATCAGGAGAAGAGCTCTCCACAGGAAAGATGAAGCAGACAGAGGATCATAAGGAAGTTTTAATATTGCCTAATGGACAAATTATTATTGCCCAAGCCCTGAAAAAGTACCTTGCTACTCTGATATCTTGATAAAGCAGCACATGCCCTAATTTATGAAGGCACAACCAGTACATACCAGTACAGGGTCGAAAAGGTTGACTGAATTTGCTGATACATCTTCATCAGAGGCAAATAGTGTAGAAATGGGACCATAGGTAAAATTCTGGCTGACTTAAAATTAGTCAGTTCAACTACAGCCTTTAAAATGGACTTTGCTGAAGTTGTCTGGCTTATAAATCAGCATCCAAATTGCCCATATGCTCCTGCCATGGCAGAATGAAAGGTCAGCATCTTCTGTGCTGCTATACTGTTGAACTGGAGCAGCAAAGCCCGGCTGTCTCACAGCTTTGCAATGCCAGCCCGTTGTCACTGACCCTGGACACCAGCATTGTCTGTCCATGGCGGTGGAAAGCTGCTGCTGTATAGAGAAATAGTGACAGAGATGCTCAAAGCTGTGCCTTGGGACCACCTCAGGGACCAGACAACCAAGCTGCTCTAAATCCAGCCTGGTTCTCCCATCCCTCACACCAAGCTGCGGCAGAGGCCCCTGGGGTAGACCAGAGCAGGTAGGTGAAAGAAGGCTGCTGCTCCAGCACTGCTCCTCTCCTGAGAGCTCACTCCTCTGTGCCTCAATTTACTCATTTGGGTGTAAAAATATTTAGCTCTCGCTAAGGGTTACTAGCAGAAGGATTTCATATTCACACAGTGTTGAGGAAAGAGTTACAAAACACTTTTCAATGAGCAGCTGGAATGGCATCCATTTCAGATCTGCTTATTTTCTCTCTTGGCCTTCTGGAGAGTTATGTGAGAATTCAATATTATCCATGACATCTGGCAGTGTTAAGCCAATTCTCATTTGATTCAGGGTTGACCAAAGAGTTTGCAGAGGCCCAAGGTAGAGCAGAGGTCTGGGCCGCCAGGAGCAATGGAGTTCAGCCAGGTTCTGAGTCACAGCCAAAGAGAAAGATCAAGCTCCAGCTTACAAAATTCCAAATCAGTGCATGGCTTTGAGCTTCTTCCAGGACAGGAACCCTAATGCAATCTCTTACATTGCTTTTACTTCCAACCTACCCTGCTCACTATCATACGGATCATTTTGAGGAACAACATCTGAGACACAGCATCCTAAATAAACTCAATAGCATGGCTTCAACCTTAATAGATTTGAGGGTAGTGTACTATTCTTCATGCGTTAGCCATACTCTTATTATAAAGACATCTACTTGGTTCCCGGGAGAGAACATGATCAAGTTTTACTCTGAGATACTCAGTAAATGTGACAGTGCTAAATGGAAGGGGTTCCAGCCAAGAATAAAACCAGCTTTAAGCATGGCAGGAGGAGAGAGAGAATGAAGAGGAGAGAGAGAACAAATTTATTACTACAGCTGATCACATATGCTGTCTCAGAGGAGATGCTGTGAAAGACATGGAACATCATTTGCACTAATTAGAAGAACAGTGTCACCTCAATGTATAAATATTTTAGATTTCAACACATGTACTGCAGAGGTCATCAGCAGAAGGCCTAAAGAGAGGCGTGTATCACGAGTGGAAGCAGCTGTTCACACTCTGATTTTCCCTGTAGATGATATAAATGACACTGATAGATTGAGCAACCTTCAGGGAAACCTTTTGGAAACAATTTAAAAGACAGAAGGAAAGGAGAAGAGAATGATGTCTTAGCACAGTGACTGAGTTCAGAGGGGAAAGTTTACTGTTACCTGGGAACAGCAAAGGCCTAGAAGGGGTTACTGAAGCTGTCCTTTGGCAGGTACACTTCAAGCAATGGAAAATTAGTGTGTTCCTTGGCATCTCTCACCTCTCTGCAAGTCGTTGTTATTTCTGCCTGCTGCTGATCGGAACTGCCTGTTTCAGGTTTTCCCCTTGGCACAGCCTGTTCCGTGTTTTCAATTTCTCTTCTGTAAAACACTTCCATCCAGCTTCCTTAGCACCACTTCTCACCTAAACGCCAGACACCAAGCCCTCTTTTTGAACGATCCGTTTGGCAATTGATAGGACTGTACCAGTAAAATGAGCTTCTCCCTGCTAGAGACAGCGACTGCTAATTTAGGACAGTTGTCATCTCTTTAATGGAAATTCCACTGGGCTCCACAGGAATCTTTGCTGGTCTCCGTGGATTACTCTTGCTTCTATTATTTTCTGCTCAAAGACCAGTCTGCAAAGACTAATTTTAAATTGATTACTTGTTTTACAATCTGGTTTTCTGTTGAAATTAGTAGGAAAGAAGTTGCATGGCTCTCAGCTGGAATTTCCTGTGGGGGACACAAGCACTTCAGCTCTAGGGACTGCTTCTAACTAATCCTGTAGAGTGGATTTGATTTAACAAAGATTTGCCCAGCAAAATAGAGGATAGATGCAAAAGGTCAAGTTTTTGCCACACACATTTCTTGCTTACATCTGTCCCCCAGAGGCTCCTATCGTCCCCTGGCTGAGTTCCTGCCTCCATCTGAGCCTGTTGCTCCATAAAAAACAATACCCTACACTTGGGGGGAGGAGGGTAAAGTAGTTCATAATGGGGGAGGGAAATGGGTATCAGATTAAATAAATTGCTAACCCAGTCTCTACAGCTCTCTTGGCTATATTCTTTACAAGACTGGTTGTTCATTAGCTGTCTTGGCCCAATGAAACACCTAAAGAAGCTGATGCTGAAGGTGCACGGTGAGAACATTGAGCTTCCACCTAGGGCTCGGTGCCCAACAGGAGCTGCCCTGTCCTGCCAGCAGCACTTATACAGCAGGTATGGAGAGCTTTATAAAGCAACGTTTGCTGAACGCACATGGAGGATACATGTGCATCCAGAGAGGTCAGTGCTATCTGACAGTGTGCTGTGTCCTCCAGATGTTACAGTATTTTGAACCTCTCTTTCTTATTTGGATGCTCCAGCCCCAGAGGTGTTCAAGGACAGGTTGGATGGGGCCTTGAGCAACCTAGTCTAGTAGGAGGTGTCTCTGCCATGGCAAGGGGATTGGAACTAGATGATCTTTGAGGTCCCTTCCAACTCAAACCATTCTATGATTTATCGCAAGACAAACACAAGAGAGTGGTCCTAAACACGGTGTTCTGCATGGCATGGGGCCGCCAGCTACCACAGATTTAGACATTGCAGAGGTGAAAGCAAAAAAGCCTGAGAAGTTGAACTGTCTGGAACTGGGTGTTGAACCTAGGAAAGAGGGTCAGGAAATATGGCCTGGGTTGTCTGTTTCAGTAGTTAGAGTCCCTCCAAACTGCGGGGTAACTTACTCCTTGGATGGAGGAAGTTTTGTTTGTTTCACTAGCCCTACAAGAGGCCACAAGTCTTTTTAAATCACAGAAAACCACAGAAAATAAAACTGGAAGTATGAGGAAGAACCATGTGATTCCTAGCAGGTGTTTGTCTCACCGGTTCTTAAAGAGTTCAAATGATGGCAATTGCACAATCAAGTCCAAAACTGAATTACACTTAAGATAAGACAGTTTTGTTCTATATAATGTGATTTTTTGTTGTTGTTGCAGATGAAGAGTATTTCCTTGTCTTTTCTTCTCTTTCTAAGAGTGCATGTGGAGATTGGGTTATTCCTTTTCCCTTTGCTGCAACTGATGGAAAATCTCCTGTTCTCTAAATAAAAAATAAAAGAACTCTGAACTGATGTTCTCTGTGTGCCTTTTTACCTCCCAGAAATTGTGAAGAAAAATATATCTATTAATACATTTATTTGTAGACTTAGGCTTGCTTTGCAAATGGGGTGGGTCAAGCATATGTCACCTGCCTCAGCTGACAGCAGCTTGAGAAGCGGCAGTAATCTGACCACTTTTCATCATGTGAAATTAGGTTGTTTGGACTGGATTAGATCAGATTTGCTCTGATCCATCTTGGCTGTTACTCACCACTCTGTGTTCTTTGAGATGGTCACAAAGAGTCTGTTTGTTCATTTTTTTCCAGCTTGACAATGCAGTGGCTCACTTGCCGCTTTGAGTAGGTGTTAGCCTTACCCCCTTTCAGTCTCATGGATGCTCACTGCTCCACCACAATTCTTTTGGAACAATTGAAAGCAGCTTTAAGCCTGTCTCAGCCAACTCCTTCACTATTCTGGGGTGGACTTCACTAGGTGCAGGCAATCTGAACACATCTAGTTTATCCAATTTCTTTCTAACCTGCCATTTTCCTATTCCAGTTTGAGTTGCTGTTCTTCTTTTTCCCCCACTGGTACTAATTGCATCAGTCTGTTGAAAGAGCAATCATTGTTAATTTTACATAAATTTTGCCTTCTTCAGTGTACTGCCGAAACATCAGTAGTGTAATCCAATAGTCTAACACCCAGGCCCCTAATCTGAACAGTGGCCAAGTTTTTCGTTGTTGCTGAGACCTGAAATATAACTGTGCATTAATTGTTTGAACTATGAGCCTCAGATAGCTGTCCTTAAGCTAAACTTAACATCTGAGGTTCCTTGACTTACTGCACATCTATAAAACACTTCAAGGGTTCATGGAACGCAATATGGCTAGACAGTGAGTTCAGAGTAGGTCATACTGGCAGCTTCTACCTGAAGCAGCCTGTCAGGGTCCAACAATTAAGCCCACTTAAAGTTTTCCATATTTAAGCCCTGAAAAAATCCAAATGTACAGCTATCATAACGAATTATTTTTCTTCACTGGCAATCTGTGTACATTGTCTCTGCTGATCTTCCCCAAGGCAAGGGTTTCCTGCAGAGGACACACAGTGTTTTCTTGTCCACAGATCAAGGGATGCCTGCGTCTCCTCAGTCTTCTGGCTATGGGTTGTCTTTGACCCTTGAGTTCTCCATGATAAAAAGATGCCCAGAAAAATTGTTTTATTAGAGTTCTCGCTGCAATTTCCCTTCATGACCTTATGTTATGGCCTTGCAATTGTTTGGCACCTTTGGATTGCTCATACCTGAAAGCAGAAGCATCCAAAATATCACCCAGATATCACCACTGTCTCTGAAACACTGTTCTTTAGTACCACCAGTGTTGCTTTATCTGACTGACTTGCTTTGTAAGAGCACAAGCTTTGTTCATAACTAGGATTTCCTCCTCCCGACTGGGTACTAAAAACACCTGTGAGAAGCTATAATTTTCTCCCTCCCTCAGGGCTTTTAAATGACCTTGAAGAAGGGGAGCATGTGACAAAGGTGGAGGGGGTAGAGGAATGACAAAGGAGAACTGATGGTATAAATTAACTATAGGCACAAGGAGTGGCTCCTACTTGTTTGAAAATGTTAAAAGCATTGGCAGAAAGGCCACCTGAGCTATCCCTGATTCTCATCAGCAGATTACCTTTAATTATTTACAACAGTGGATTGGATATAAAAAAGAGAGGCTAGAGGCTACCTGGGTTGGGCTCTTGGTGGGGTAGTCACAGGGACCTTTGCAGGGAAAGTCAGATAAAAGGGCACTCATAGCTGGCAGCCCATTTAAAATAGAGATGTCAGATGCAAAAGGAAAAATGTGCTGATGAACAAGAGCAGGTAAGGAGAGAGAAGCAGAACTGTGGAGTATCTCAATGGTGTGTCAAGGTGCAGTATTCAGTATAAACCTGAACTGCGAGTGTTCAAACACACAGCTTTGTGCTCCCTGCATTGGCTACTCTGGAAGTGAAGCACATAGTCGCCTGCCACCCTGGGCTCCTCTGCTTGTTCTAAGAGGGTGGAACTATGGCCCAATTATTAAACTGCAAACATATAAACTCTCATTGCCAAAAGGGAGCGTCTCTTCTGACGCCAGGGTTGCTTTGGAGGTAACAGGAATGAGTCATTTTATTCATCGGCACTTTTTTGAAGATGCATGAAATCATCCGTTATGATCAGGTCATATCTGCAAGCTCTAGGTTATACCCAGTAGTGCTGAATTGGTCTTTTTAAAATAGATGTTTACTTCTTCTGGTTTTGCTAGCTGAAGGGTGCCGGTACAGGCTCCTAATAAGTTGTCTTGGGTAAGTCTTAGTCTATCTTGGGATTTTGGCCAGTGAAAAGAGATACTGATATCAACTGTTTCTACACGAAGGAAACCTGGACACTAGTGGATTAAGGTCCAAGGCTCAAGATTGTGAAGCCAAGTGAAAAGCACAGGCAGTCTCTGCAGTGTAGTCATCTCTTTAGAGTTCAGGCTTCTAACACTAAGTAATTTCTTGTTTTTGAAGTAGTAGTTACTTTTTGGGCAGCATTCCTGCAATCCAATGAAAAGAAAAGGTTGTTGTCAGTATTCTGGCTGAATTAAAATGGGATTGGCACAAAAGCTGGGTTGAAATGACCTATGCAGATAACTTGATTTGGCAGAGAGTAAGGTGCTGTTTATAGTCACATTAAGAAGCGTGAGAATGCAGGGGTGGAGCTCCTCAGTGGATTTGTGGAGATGTGGGAGAGAGAAAGCGAGAAATGCAAGAGAAGGAGACTTGCCTCTTGCCAGCCTCAGGCAAGCAGTCAAGATTGTGAGCGAGCAGCCTAGAGGACAGAGCTGCTGAGAAACACCCCACCTCCTGCACAAAGAAATGCTCATCTGTGTTCCTCCTTCTTTCCCACAGCACAGCAATGCCTGTGAAAAATTACAGCATGTTGGCCACGGCACAACAATTTAAAAGCTGCATTTAACAGTAGTGTAGCAAGTGTTCTGAAAAGCCTAGGACCCCAGAAGCTATTTGCATTAATTCTTCCTAAAGGTTATGTTTATAGGAATGTGTTATTTTTAAAACATATTTTGCTAATGCTAGTAAGGTTTGGAACCTCTCTGAACTGCCCACAGGCATGAAAAGCCAAGCCCTGCCTCAAAGAATGTATGGACCGAGGGAAATAGATGACATGAAAAGGGTTTGGAAAAATCAGCTGCAGTTCAAGTCCATGTGACGCAAACTTACGTACTCACATGCAAAACTGTAATTTTCCTCCAATGAAGACTTGAAGCAGGCAGATGAAACTGGTGTGCCACGCCTGCACTTCAAACAAGCATGCTAATGTGACCTGTGGAGGGGTAGAGAGAACTGGGACACCAGTCCTTTCCATGTGAGAGTGTATACGTCTATAGGAAGGCATGGGGAACAAAAAGCATACATGTTTATATAGGCAAGTGTGCCTGTGTACATATTTATATGTAAGCAGACATTTTCAGTCCCCTGAGCCATGAGTGAATTGCTGGTTGCGATGCCCGCGGGGAGTGGGGAGTTTCAGAGGCTGGAGGAGCGGTCCTGCCTGGCAGTGCTGGCTGCTGGAGGAGGAGCTGGCAAAGGGGTAAGTGCTGCGTGGCAGCTGCTGGGGACAGGAGTGGGAGGCTGCAGCAAGAGCTGTGCAAATTCCTCACTCGACATTCTTGGCTGGACACGGAGAAGTGGAAAAGCACTTTTTTTGCCCAAAGCAGAAGCTGGCAGACTTGGTTTCCTGTTGACTATGCCACTATGGGAGAGCAACAACAGGAAGGGCAAATTGAAACATAGGCAAGAGCAAGATGACAACAAAATCAAAGAGCTTTTCTGTGGTGGAATAAAAGGACAGGGAAACCCAGAGCAGGGATCATACTGAGAGCATGATGGGGTTGGCAGGATGTGGAAGGAAGATGCTATTACCAGGCATGGTTTATATGAGTCAGACAAGAATAATAGAGGTATTACAGCACAGAAAAGATGAGGCTGATGAACTCATGCTAGTGGAGATTACAGTTCAGCTGCCCATCTTTCCCTCCTCCCTGATTTCTTTTCATTAAAAGAATCAAGTGAATCCTGTGGGGAGGAGTGAGGGAACAGGGAGTGTTATGCTTTCTCTTCAGAGCCATACTGCAGCAATGACATGGATGGCTGTGGTAAAGAAATAGAGGGAAAAAATACACAGAGGAAGAGACCTCATGAAAGAAGAAGAGTGAAGAAGGTGAGAGAAGAGCAGAGGGAATGTGGAAAGTCAACATGAGAGAGAGGAGGACACTCAGAGCAGTGAAGCCATAGATTTCTATGACTAGCAAACACAATGTTTGAAAGAGAAAAGACAGAAACCCCAAAAGCTGGAGTGGGAGAGGTATTTAAGGCAGTTTAGTAAGTACCACTAGTTTCTCTGGGATCAGCTGAGGAGTAAAAGACCATAAGCAGGTGGTTATCAGGTAGTGAGGATGTCTTGATGGGTGCTGAAGCCAAAGATCGTGATAGCAGTGACACCAGAGATACAGAGGAATCTATATTTTTGTTGCTTATTTCTAGATTAACCTCACCCATACAATAATACTTAAAAAATAGAACAGATTTTAATCACTGAGAAAAAAAGAAGGAATTTCTCTTAAGCTAAAAATGACACATCAGGGACCTAAAATTGAAATCACTAGTCCATATTTGAACACCAGACCAAATTGCTAAACTTAAGTGCTCAGGGATAAAAAAAAAAAAAGTTTCACATGAATATCAAGCTTATGATTTATTATACTTACACTTGTACATTTAAACAGGGAGCTTTATATTTTAAATGACACTATTATATTTACAGTTTTACATTTAAAACCACTGCATACAAAGTCATTCCAAACATTCTGCAGGTCTGAGATCTTAAACTAACATTCACCTCTAGAATGAGAACTGACAAATTCCAAATCTGATTCTCTTCTCAGATGGCTATCAAGGAAAAGTATCTGTAAGCCCAGTGGAACTGCACCAATGTAAAATAGATGTGAGTGAAGGGAAAGTCAGTTTTTGACGTCCACAGAGGATGGTTGTAAACAACGTGTCAACACATTTCTTCCTGACGCCGATATGAAGCCCTTGTTAACACAGTGTGATGACACTTGAATTGTCATGAAGCCGTGTTACTCATTTTCAGCAGAGGACAGATACATCAAGATTGTAGACAGGATGAAAGTAGAGCTATATCTGCTTATAATCATGCATGACCAGCTGCTCTGAAGCAGTAACAACTCTGCACGGAAGCAGTGCCTGGAAGTGGTGAACGTATATACCAGTCCAGAAAACTGGAGCACATTTAAATATTAAGCACAGGCTAAAACAGCCTGGAGAATTGTAAGTCTTTTACAAAACTGGTATTATAACAGGGAAATGGCTGATAGTGTTTTGCTTATGCATATAGAGCTGGTACCAAGTATTTACACGGTATTGTACAAAGACAATAAGACTGGAAGAGTAAATTTAAATGAAACAAAATGTCCCAGATTGCTTGTCCCAGAAAACCCACCTCAAACTTCAGATGCAATATGCCTAGCCTGAAAAACACAGATGAGAGATAAAACAGTCTTCAAAAACTTTGGCAGAAACTTCATGTGCAAAAATAGAAAGTTAAAGTTTTAACAAATGACTGCTGGTTCATGAGCACAGGGCTAATGAATAAACTGGCAGCTTTACTGAAGAAAATACATCCAGCTAAATATATACTGTGATACCGAACTCCCAGGCTAGCCTACTGAAAACCCCTCATTAGTTTCAAAAATGTACCATTTTATCTGTAAGCTAAGAACTGCTTTATCCTTCAAAAAGGATTGCTACATTTGTTCTAATCTTGGAGTTTTAATTCCATGAGGAACTGCTACCTTTTCAGCTGGAAGACATTTTATTATGTCATCCATACAGTGCTGGAAGCAATGCCATTTTCTAGTGTCACAAACAACCTCCAAGCCAACCACAGAGCTACATTTTTGATTTGCAGACTCTATTTTATGTCACCCATGAAGCACAAGAAGGAAGATACCCCTGTCCTAAACAAAAATAAACCAACCTTTTCCTTCAAACTCTGTTCGCTACAAGGGAAGTTACCTGGTTTTAGCCTATTGAATCTATGGAGATATAACCACAAAAAACTGTCTTAAATGAGAAAAAAATAGGCACTGGTGAAGTACTCTAGAGGTGGTTATGTCTCTTCCTTGACAAGAGAAGAAAAATAAAGATTAATTTACACTGGGAACCAAACTTTAAGATGGCTGATGTTGGCAGACAGGACTACTGCTCCTGATGACTAAAACTCCAGCTCACCCAGCTCTGTATCAGGAAGATTCAAGATATATTCCATGCAAAATTTTGCATTGCTGTTCAACAACCCAGAAGCAATCAAAATAAAATGATTTCCTGCAGAATAATCTGGAGAGAACTTGATTCTCAGTAGATGGCGTCCACAATAGCCTGTAACTGTGACATGCCTAGAATGTGGCTACGTAAAGTCACAAGGTTGAATTTTGCCTATACCCAACTTTCTATACTAAGTAGTGCCAAACATTTTTGCTTTATACAACTAAAATAAAATACTATTATTCAAACAGGCTCTTTCTAATGACAAACATATTACTTCCATGACCCAGTCAGTCACGCTCATTCTTGGAGCAGTGCTACTTTGTACTGGTCGACCTTGACAGACTTTTGCACCAGAAGATTCAAGGAAAAAGAAACACCATAGTCAAAACTTTAAAGAAAAAACTCTGCCTTCAGCCACAGAATCATAGAATCACAGAATTCCAGGTTGGAAGAGACCTCAACGATCATCTAGTCCAACCTTTCAAGTTAAAAAAAATATAGTTTAAGTGACATGGGCCAGCAACCTGTTGAACTGAGTCTTAAAATTGTCCAGTGTAGAGGAATCCACCATTTCCCTTGGGAGACTATTCCAATGTTTAATTGTTCTCATTGTGAAGAATTTTCGTCTGTACTCAAATTGGAATTTCCCCAGGAGCAGCTTGCAGCCATTCCCCCTTGTTTTTTCCATGTGACTCCTTGTAAAAAGGGAGTCTCCTTCCTCTTGGTAGCCACCCTCCAAGTACTGGTACATGGTAAAAAGGTCCCCCCTAAGTCTTCTCTTCTCAAGGCTGAACAAACTCAGATTTTCAGCCTTTCTTCATACGGCAGGTCTTCCAGTCCCCTGATCATCCTTGTGGCCCTTCTCTGGACCCTCTCCAGCCTGTCCGCATCTTTTTTGTATACTGGAGACCAAAACCGAACACAGTACTCAAGGAGTGTGACCTGACCAGTGCTGAGTAAAGTGGGACAATGACTTCTTTATCTCTGCTGGTGATGCCCCTGTTAATGCAACCCAGCATCCTGGAGGCCTTCTTTGCCCCTGCAGTGCACTGCTCACTCATGTTGAGCTTGCTGTCCACCAAGACACCCAGGTCCCTCTCCATAGGGCTACTCTCCAGCCAGGTGGATTGCAGTCTGAGCTGCATTCCCGGGTTATGTGTTCCCAGGTGCAAGACCCTACACTTGTCCCCGTTGAACTTCACAAGGTTCCTGCTAGCCCACTCCTCCAGCCTGTCTAGATCATCCTGGAGGGTGGTCCTCCCTTCTGGAGTGTCTATTATCCCACTTATTTTCGTGTCATCAGCAAACTTCATCAGGGTGCTCTTAATCCCAGCATCCAAGTCAGTTATGAAGATATCAAACAGCATTGGGCCCAATATTGATCCCTGGGGGACCCTGCTTGTGACCGGTTGCCATTTTGAAAATGAACCATTTACCACCACCCTCTGGGTACGGCCTGTCAGCCAGTTCCCCACCCACCGCAGAGACCATTTGTCTAGGTCATAACATGTCAGTTTTTCAAGGAGGAAGCCCTGGAGGACCATGCCGAAAGCCTTGGAGAAGTCCAGGTAGACTATGTCCACCACTCGCCTTCCATCAACCAGGTGGGTTACTTTGATGTAGAAAGCAATCAGGTTTGTTAAGCACGATTTGCCCTTGGTGAATCCATGTTGGCTTTTCCCAATCACATGCTTCAGTTTACTTGTGATAGCCTGAAGCTGAACCATAATTGCTGTATCTGTATCTGTGATAGATTAATCAGACTGATTTTATTTTTGTATGGCTAGCTCCTGGTTATTGAGTAAATTTAATAATACATTAAGTGGAAGTGATTTCCTTCGTAGTCACTACTATCATTAGTGTGCCCTCCCAATCCTCTCCATTTTGAAGTGCAATATTGTGATGTCTTTCCTATGCTTCTCTAATTTTAGGGCCACACTGTATCTACTTCTTTGACAGATGATGTACAAGTATGCCGCGGCAAAGGCCCTAGGACTAACCCAATGCTAAGTAGAAGTTCTGGTCTTCCTACCCAGCTCCAACAGACAAAATGACAGAAATGCAGAACACATTTTTACCTGAATACCAACCACCAGAGCCCACCACCATGTGCATCGGAGGGGAATCTGCTACGTGTCATTGAAGACAGTAGCAGCAGTCAAGCAACTCCTATGTATCTTTGGATAACAAGGATGGCTGCCTTGGTGTGCCCACAGCTTGAGGTTCCTATCCAGAAACATATCAGAAAGTCTGCTGTGTGCACTGTCACAAAGCAAGCCCTTTCAAGCCGTGCACCTCAAGGCTGAAATTCTCAGCTATATTTTGGTCTTTACCCCAGGAGCATATCTCCAGAGACTTTCTGTGCCCACCTGCCAGAACACTGCCAGGGCCTCTTGAGGGCAGGACAGCCATGCCCTACTCCCCTGCCAAGCCTGGTTAGACCTGTTCAGGCTCAATCACAAATACTCAGACCCTCTAAGAACAAGCATGAGACTCCTTTGGGAGACCCCTGGATATTTTTCTTACGAGACAAGTAACCCTCTTGGTGTGATAAGGTCTAGTGGGCAGTCAAATAGATGCTGGTGCCTTTCTGGATCTGGGGGCCTGCTCAAGCCTGGCCCTTTGATAGGGAGAGAAAAAGCCTAAGCAACACCACATTATTAATTTGTAACTACCTTCTCTGAAGTGCATTTGTAATTTTTGTAATACACATATTCGTTTCTCTTCTTCACATATCTTACTTCTATTCAAGCTTCCGTAGTATACCTGTGGGTATTTGCAAACCTAACTCACACTGATATGAACTTCTCTCCTGGCTGTGAAGAAAGGTCTCGATAAGGTCATAAATAATGATTATAGTCTCTGTGAGGTTCTTCTCACTGTCATGGCTATGTGAAATAATATGAAGTGGCCTCAGTGGACCTTGCCTGGTCCCATTCATGGCCACAAACAATGGCAAGCAATGCTGGTGTGTGTTTATCTGTTCTTCACCTGTGAAGCTCTTGGTTTTGAGTTTCACCCTTCTTTTACTCCACATTAAAAAATGCATCTGGAAGCATGGAGGGTAAATATTCACTGTTTTTGTCGCTGCTGCTCCTTTTGATTGTTCTTAGTCTGTATAAACCTACAGAAAATGTTTTTCACATTATATCAGTATCTTGGTACTTCTATTTACCTAAAACTACCTCAGTCTTATGTAGAGATTTTCCCAAAAGCAATGGAAAAAAACCACAAGAATATAGTTTCTACTTAAGTGCATTCTGGTTTAAGTTCTGGTGGGCCCTGTGCTGTTTGGAAATATTTGCTTTCCTCCCATTGGCTGGAAATTTGGCTGGAATGTACATCATCCAATTACATAGTTATGTAAATCACTTGTTTTATGCCTGTACTCTCAACAGCTTTGTAGTATGACTGTAACATATTAAATATCACATAAAATAGATACTAAGCAGATACTTTATTTTGTACAAACAAGGGTTTTATGTCACTCGTGAGGTAAACTGATCTAAACTCTTAACCTGGTCAATATAAAATTTATGTGTTTTCCACTGTTCAGCCCTGAGCATCAAACAAGTGAATTTACTAACTTTTTAATTTACCATTTGCACTGTCAAAAGTGTTTTGGAATCATTAAAAAAAAATAAATTCCATACTAGCCCTTTACATTCACCTGAGCATAATTCACTTCATCCATAAGAACCCAAAGGCATTTCAGAAGACCCGATTCTATTAACATCACTACATGAATAATCCTACCGGGCTTGGTTTTCCTCTGCCATGTGTTTTCTGTAGCTGCTTTGGTCTCTGACAGAGGCTGCAAAGTGCTTCTTCTCTCACCTGGGAGTATTTAAATGCAGTGGCTAAAACCTCCAATGCTGCTGTCATTAGAAAGAGTAGCATAGTATCCTTAGTGGAGTAAAACGGAATAGGATCAGACCAGAAAAATGTGAAGCACAGATATGGGATTGGTTAGTTTGGAGCCGCAGGGAAAACACTTTGTACACATGCAGAATATAATGAGTAATTTTGCCGTAACTCTAACCAAATAACATAACCTTTTCCAGCTACATGATGCTGTATGTAAAGGCAAGGTAAGTTAGCTTTGATATCGTGATGAAATTAGCTACAATATCACACATTTCTTCTGAAATTGAGGTAAGGGTTACAAAAATAAATGAGGTTATGCTCAGAAATAAATGGCTAATAGCTTTGTGAGGCAAGACCTGTGTCTCTATTGTTACTTTCTGAGCCACATATTTATTTTCTGCTATGGATGGTGAAATACAACCTAGCAGTCAGGCAAATTTAATGAGGTTTTTTGGGTTGATGTTTTTTGCATTTTTTTTTCTTGTGTCTTTTTTGCAATAATCAAAACAACCCACCTTTTTCAGTTGAGGGGAAGAAGGTCAGGTGGTTCTACAGAATAGCAATTACATAACAAATTGCAGGTAGCAAGCAAAACCTGACCTGTGTGGTCCAGGAGTGAGGACTGTTAATGTCCATTTGGAATACGTATATATTCTGTAATACTTTATTAATGGATCTTGAAATATTTATCACTTTTATTGAATGTATACATCATAAATCATACTTTCTATTTACTGACCACACACAAATAACATGCAACTTGAATGTGGGGGGAGCTCGAGCCTTTGATAATCTATGTGGGGAACTGGAATTTGGTAATAAAGGGCATTCGAATCAGACACAAAATGCTTCAGACAAAAACTAATTGCTGAAAGTTGAAGCTAGATGAATTCAGGACCAGAAATAAAATCAAAGTGTTGTAACAACGGAGATAGTTACTGAAGTTCAACACACAAGGCTTATGATGAATTCTCCACCACTGGAAATACTATTTATTTCTTTTTTAAAAATACATGCTCTATTTCAAGTACTGTTATGGGGTCTAAAGAAGGATTTTTCTTCAGTGCATCCTAAGGCCTGCATTAGACAGGACTTCAGACCAGGTGATCACCATAGAGTCATCTGAACTTAAAATCTGTGAATGTGCATGCTGAAACTGCTTTGAAATCAGTGTGCAGATGGATGCTTGTCCCAGGTAGGTGCTGAAAGTTCTGGGGTAATTTACATTTTGACCCACTTCCTAGATTTATATCTTCTGCTGTAGAATACTCTCATGACCCACTTCTGCAGTTGTCTCCATTTCTGACAATAGCTACATTTTCTATATCCTTTTTTCTCACTTGTAGTTGAGATGCTGTTGTGCAAGGTGAACTTTGAAGAGGCAGTCTAGAGTCAGAAGCTTCTCTTCAGCCGTCTAACATGAAAAAATGCCTGTGGGCTGAAAATAGAATGGTTAATCTAGATGCAGCTGATAGATTGGTTACACTAAGGATATCTCAGCTGATCTTCAAATACAGAACAAGGACAAGATTCTGATAAAAAAGCATTGATTAAGAAAGCTTGCAAGGTGAAAGAAATGGTAACAGGGAGGAGATCATGACTTAGTCTTCACTAATTCTTATCTTCAGCTATAACTGCTCCCCTTCACCATCTTGTTAGATGTGTGGGGTTTGTATCTTTTTGACAGATGGGCTAGAAAGACAAAACCTACAGGAAGATCTGAATTGCCAGATAGAGCTGTCAACTTTGTGTGTCACTCGTGTGACTAGAGATTCCTGGAGATCCAAATAGTTCATTTCCTTCACATCAAAATTGAGAATAGGTCTCACTGGCCCATTCTCACAGCTTCTAGTGTTTAGGGTATCAATCCATTCTTCTGTAGTCAAGGTCATAATTTCTTTTAGAAAAAGTTGTTTGTGCCTGGCAGATTCTTTCATATTGCATAGAAAAGGGTACCCCATATGTTGTGAAAAAGTCTGCAGGAACAGACAAAAAATCTTTGGTATTACTAAATGGAATATGAAACTTTAGCTGTACTATGCAGTCTATGTACCCACAAAGAGTTCCATCTTCCCAGAGCTCTACTCCACAAGGATGTCCTTCTATCTCTTCAGTCCATACCTCCCCACCCACAATGTGCACTGTCTCGATGCTGGCAGGCTGCAGCAAATAGTGATTTCCCCAGTTTCTCTCTCAATCTCAACATATCCTTCTCCTTACCATATCCTTCCCCCGATCCTAGCTTCCAGCACTGTCTATAACAGTACCAAGCCTCAAAAATGAAAAGATGGGGCAAGCATAGCCTGAGGGGGCAAGGTCACAGACAAGCTGAGGAGGAAAGGTTAGGGCTTGCCATGGATGTGCAGAGATCCTCTCTCCACAACACTGATTAGGAGGGAGCCCCATGGAGGCTTGCAGCACTCCTGTTACCCTTGCCCAGGGCCCTGCTGAAATTAGTGTCAGTCTCAAAGGAAACATGCAACCATTAAAGGTACAAAGCCTTTTTTTTTTTTGCAAGCACACACTACATGAGCTATGAACCAATGATTAAGAAGCGAGTATCAAATCACTGATCTGAAACTGATTTTAAAGATGCAGATTTTAGAAAGGTAGTTTTGTTGACCTTGTGCAATATCGCTGGGAATGACAGCAAAGTTGTGTTTCCTAATTAGAGCTGAGTGAAGAGCATACTTGTTTAAAGATCTACCAGGATGGTGCTGGTACTGAGCATTCTCATTTGCGGCACAGAGAATTCTGTGTTTGCCATAATGTCTGGTATTTATGGTCCTCCTTCTTCTATGAAAAAAGCAATGTCAGGATGTTCTGTCTACTTCCCTGGGATCTGTATCAAAATGGAAATTACCATCAACATCACTTCAGGAGACAAAAATGGCAGTCTTGACATTTTATGAGCCATTTGGGAAAGAAGAGCTTAAACATAGTGCTTCTGCTTCTTTCTCTCAACTGAAGATGAGAGTAGTCTGGTTGTTTTTCAACTTTCAACATTAAGGTTTTTTTATATCTAGGTGAAAAAAAAAAACCAAAACCCAACCAACCCTTATATGACATGTCTGGCCTAAGATGACAAGCATACTGCATGGGTGATTTATATTTAGAGCAAAGCCCAGAGGTGTCTAAAGCAATCTACTTTCAAAAGTAGAAGTTGTCATATTCTAAATCTCCTCTTAAAGAAAACTGGACCTCAGTGTTATTTTCTGTTATATATAAAATATATAATACTCAGAAGCATTGATGTCCGGAGTTTAGTGAGGCATCTGATTTCAGGATGCCTCATGCTTATAGATGAATAGCCAAAGCAATTTTGTTTTACTCGTTGAGTTGTATGAATGGCGTTTATGCAGCTGATAGACATTCCTACATAAGTTCCTGGAAATTGCATTTATTGTAGATGGCTGGCTTTTGGGGAATGATCTTTGCCTTCTTCCATGCGATGGTCATGGCAGAGATGCTGTATTGGGGTCTTTTGTAAGGCAATGTCTTCCTCACAGCTGCTAGAACCATAGCATGTCCTGAGGGCATGTCCTCTGCCTGAGCCCCTGTCTTTTGCTGCTACTGTTATTTCAAAGACTTCACATCACAGTGCTTGGGGAAGATGGGAAATGAAAGGCCTCCTTGTGGGAGATTTGATTGCTCAAGGTTAACTTTTGGGTTGTTTCCCAAGCAAATGTTTCTCCTCAACTGGAGGTGTGTTCAAAGATTGTCATGTTTCATGACTGAGATACCCTGTTGATCCTCCATGTAGATATTGGGGGGGTTTTGCTCCACAGTAGCAAAGAAAGTGTTCAAATTTTCATGAGGATAGGTCAAAATAAGTTGAGGAAGTTTCTTTATCTCTTCATGCTAATCTGCATAGCAAACTTCTAAATATTTATGGCTTTCTCTGTAAAAAGCCTGAAGCAGTCAAGTGTCATGCCTGATGTTGATGGTCACTATAAATGGTCTTCTTGCCAAACAAGTTCCTCTCCACTGCTATTAGCTCCCTAGAAGTGAGCATGTGGGATCTGTTATGTTAAATTGATGTTGTTACAGCACAACTAATGCTATGAGGGTTGAATATTTACTCAGAAGCCTTATCTGCTCACGGGATCAACACTTTTTGATAATTTATTTTTCCATTTTAAAAAAAAAAGTACAAATATGAAGCAATGGTTTGCCTTTGTGCATATTTCTTTGCACTCCAACTTTTAGCCTGAAAAGAGAAATCTCTTTTGAATGGAATGCCATGGGAAAACTCTAGGAAATGGACCAAAAGATTTTGTATTCTTACAGGATTTGGGAAAAGCTGTGGAGCAGTGTGGGATTTCTTCTTTAAGTCTTGGAAGCGGCAACCATGACTTTGGCTAAAAGCCAAAAGAGGAAAATTGTTTACAAAAAAAAAAAGGAAAAAAAAACCCAGACAAAACAGCTATCTTTGGAAGAAGTGTGCTCTGTTCTTATCAGTTCTTGTGCCCCTGGTTCTCCGGTTTACTTCCTGTGATTCTGGCATTTTGCCAATAGAGACTTTCATCTCCAACAAAAAAAAGTTAGCGGCACATATTTATACTGTATTACTTCCAGAGAAGAGCATTTGCTTTGAAAAAAAAGTTTTAACTTTCTTTTCAGCAATATATATATTACTTTCCTGTTCAGTGGCACTCCCCAGCTATTGAAGATGTCTTAGACCTGTGCTGTGACTTCACATCACACACAGCCTGTGTTACCTCTCAGAAATAGACTATTTAGTACATACTCTTGAAACTGCAACTTAGGTACGGTCACCAGCCTGGCACCCCATTCAAACTTGCAGAAGGAGAAGACACACATTTCTTTTCATGGCACCTTTTTGCTGCCTGAATGAATCTTTAAGTATTCAGTGGTTAAGGAATTCATGCCTTTGACCATGTTATTTTGAGGTGCCATTGGGTTCAGAAGCTCTGCATTTTTGCAATAAAGTGTTTCTCAGGAATGTGGAGACCATGATGCTATACAGGTTATCTCTCAGGGACAAGAACAAGAAGCTTGGTGTACCCTTCTGAGCAATTTAAGTGCAATGTGAAAATCTTACCCAGAACACAAATTGTGAAGATGTCAACCATGAAGATCTGGCTGTCAGGGTACCATTCATTTTATAGTCCTTCAGGATGACAGAAAACATGCCAGTGGAAAAGGAGGACCTCAACATATGGGAAGACCTCTCCATGCAATTGCAGAGTGGATAAATATATCAGGCTCGGGGGGAGGGAAGGAAGGACCTAAGAATAGATGGAAAATGGGATAAAACAAAATATGGATTTAGCAAAAATTGACTGTTCTGAAACTAATGAGATTTCAAGAAGGTAGTTTGTTAGAAAATGTCTTTTTTTATAATTTACCTATCACGGCCCAAATTTCCTCACCATTAGGCTGCCGCTAGCCAGGTGCCCGTTCCCCTGTGCTTCCTTGTGCTGTAGCTACTCTCACAGGTAAGTGCTCCAGACACAAACTCTGCAGCTGTAAGGGCAGGACTAGGACAGAACCCTCAGGAAAGAACCTGAGGAAACTAGGAGTTGTTGCTATTCAGGAAAATCCCCTGAAACTTTGCTCAGTACTCTTAATCCCACTGATCCTACCCAGTCATCCTCTCACACTTCTAGCTCTTCTTTCTCCTAGCTGATGCCCTGCAGACTGCAGGACTCCAGTCTTCACCCACTCTGATTACTGGAAGGGAGCAGCCCTGTGACAGCACAATTTGTTGGGAGATGGACAGCCCTGGCAGGAAAGTGCGGCAATGCAGGGCTGTGGTCCATTTGCAGCCTCCCCACTGACTGAAAGACAATGCTAGGAGAGCAAACAAAGACAAGAAGAAGTAGGAGACAAAAAGTTGACTTAAAACAGGAGAGCACAAGTGGAAGCAGCACTGAATGGAGAGACAGAAAAAGACAAAGGTCACGCTACCTGGAAGGTAATGTCAGAAAATAAAAGATTATTATGTTTTTCTTCTTTGCTTCATCCTCTGTATTCTAGCCCCAAATGTTTAATGTTACCCATTTCACACACAACTAAATCTTTTTATAGGGAGTTACCTGTAGGTAGCAACCTCCACCTTTCTGCAAATTAAAATCATAGCTAAGCAAATAATTTGTTCTATGATTTAAAGCCTGGATCCTAATCACAGGTGGAACTGTGTGTGAGTGGTCCTTTTGAAATCATGGGGATTAATTTTACTAATAAAGTAACACACATACTGAAGTGTTCCCTTGGGCCTCCTTTTCCCCTTTTCTCTATTTGCAGAACATCTGCAGGATTTCTCCTTTGTTTACTTAAATTTCCAAATTATACAATGATTTTAAGTTGCAATTTTCTGAATTGATTGTGAATTGCTTGTGTGTTAATGTGCACATTTATTCCTTTGGAAGGAGATTACAAACCGTGACAGTGCATTAAAGCCTCTGTTTCATTTTCATGTCATGTATTTGCTGTTTTTCTCCTTCTCCTCTTCAAATCTGAAGACAGACATTCACCAAGCATTCACACTGCAAACTAAATGAGAGGCTGGGCAGCTTAGAGTACTTCCACACTAAAGGACCAGTAGTAAGGTACTGAAGGAGGTATTGGGGAGATCACTCCAAACTTTCCCTCCCCAATACAAATATATGCCTGCACATGCCTCCTTGTTACTCATATACCAGTCAGATTGTGCCCACTTCAAATACTTCTTACAGTCCTGAGATAAATGGAGAAGGGTAAGGAAGCTCGTTACTGAAGAAAAAGTACTGTGTATGTTGTGCATACTATCCTGAGGAACATGGCCAGGGGCTCCTCTTACATTTGCATTCAACAACTGTAGTTTGTGTTTGCCAAGTTAAGTCCATGTGGGCCTTACACCCCGTGAAATGGGGAGCTGAAGAACTCTCCACACCTGTCTGATACCTTCAGTTCCCCCTCAGTTTAATTCAGCACATCAGGTTGGTGCTTTTCTTGTTGCCCTAACAAACCTTGATTACATTTTAATGAGGAAGTTCTTTCCCAGCATGTAGCATTAAATTTGCTTTTCAGCAGGTGGCTCATGGTTTAACTCAAAAGTCACCGTGTAAATCCCAACAGTAGATTATACTAGCTAATCATATAACACTCAGGCCCTGGGACTTAATCTTAATGACTCATTTTCCTTTTATTATTAATAAACTCTGCCCAGAGAAAGCCTGGGTGAGGAAAAGAACCTGGTCAGAGTTCCTTCTGGATTCTGAGTTCCTCTGACCCATTATCTTTTAATTACGTCTCACTTTTGTACTTTTGTAGAGCAGTGATTTTAATGATTTTAATGAGCTTTATCACAAGTGAGTGAGAGATGTAATTGATCAATTTCAGTGCACCCTGTGAGATTATGGGCTCCCTGACTCAGGGGAGCTGAAACCTCTCAGCACCTGACAGAATTAAATCCCAGCTTCTATGAAACGCTGCTGTGGAGAGTAACTGATTCCCATAAGCCCTTTAAAGTTAAGTCTCTTTCGTTTCACTTGTGGAATTGGATGAGCAAAGGTTACCAGGGTTTCAACAGCTGGGACTAAGCCTGTGTGTGAGCAGCTGGTTTTGAAACTGAGTAGCCCACACAACGAGGGCAAGAAAGATTACACCAAATTTCTATATTGATTTTCAGGGTAGTTGGAAAGGGAAACTGAATTCAGAGAATGACACAAAGTTTAATAAGTCTGTGGTTTCTCTCTGAAACAGGTTGGTAGAAATCCTAACTATTAACTGCATACTAAACTTGCAGTAACAGTTATTTTACAGGACTTTTTTTAGGAAAGACTAACATTCAAGTGACATGAGAGCCAGTAGTTTTAAATTATGTCTGTGCAACTATCACCTCTCCCTTGTTTGTGTAGCTGGGAGAATGGGGGAGCTTCACCAGTGAGGCGGAAAGAGTTCACAGAAAAAGAAGGGCCAATGACATGTAGATCATATCCTTCTTTTCTTGTTCCAGAGGTTCACTTTTTTCTGAGTACATAAAGAAGGATGTGCCAGCAGCTGAAAAGAATCAGCCACCTTTAGGCTTTTTCCCTGAGATCGGTTTTATATTAATGCTACTCCACTGACTCCATCAGGATTGCTTCTGCTGTATGAGACAGGAAAACAGGAACCTTTCCCCTCCCATTACATACACTGGGAGTTTACACAAAGGAGTAAGTCTAATGTTCTAATGAATATTAATGCTATAAAAATCCAGAAATGATAGAGAAAATACATAATACAGAAGCTTAGAAACATTGGCAGCGTCTGCTGAAAAGAGAAAGCATTTTCCTTAATATGCAATTTGCCAGTACTAAAATACAAATATATTGTGAGATAATCTCCCGCAAAATAGCTGTAATAGCATTTGAATAAAAAAATTACTCGTTTGCTTGCAGACTCATAGAATCTTGGAGTATCTCTTCAGGTTGTACTCACTGACCACTAAAACAGCCTTTGTTGTTTCTTAATACTGTAATGTAAGTGGTGATTTATGTGTTCTTAAACAGCAGAAAGAGCAAGCTCTTGAACACAACATAAAGTTTAGCCTCAACAGAACACACGCTGGAATAAAGGCCACCAAACATCTGAACCTGGCAAGCCAGTTTAGCTTCACAGATTCTCATGTCAGTACGAATACGTAGTAGCAAACGGATCTGTGGCAGTGATTCTCTGCACTCTTGCTCTGAAGATATAACCTAATTTTTATAATTGTATAGAAATACAATGTTATTGTAAGTTACAGGTGATGCTTTGCTGGGAATTTTTTTTTTCTGGGGAGGGTAGAAAGAGGGTGGAGTTGCAAACGTTACATGTGTACCACACTGTGAAGTGCATGGCTGAGAGCTAGTCGAGCCCTGGCCTGTGTGCTTTCCATCTGCAATGCCAGCATCTGTAGGATGCTATATCTTGAAGTGCCTCCACTGTACTCAGTATGATCTGCTGAAAGACCACACTGTAGTGTACATGGTCCCGTTCATGCCTAAATTATCCACAACACATTAATGAGAACCTGGTGCTGATTGTGTTCAGGTCCTCCTGAGGCAACCACTTACTGGGCTTTAGGGTTTATTTTTTAAATACTGATTACTGGCTGAGACAGCAGGCTTGGACCTATGTTTAACTGATGGTGAGACATAGCCTAAGTGTTTTAATGTTTACAGCTCAGCATTTAGGGCTTACTTCACAAAAACAATGGGGAAAATAATGTATTTTTAAATGGCTTATGTCCTAGAACATTTTAAAGGTTGTTGAGAGAATAGACTCGCCTTCTTATGTAAATTCTGCTTAGTATAAGAGGATGATTAAAAGGTGGCAGAAAAATCACATTTGTACCTTATTTTTTTGGGGCTTGTCTTACCTCTTCTTTTCATAGAATCATAGAATTATTTAGGTTGGAAAAGATCCTTAAGATCATCAAATCCAACTATTAACCTATCACTACCAAATCCACCACTAAATCATATACTTAAGCGCCACGTCCTCCATCCCTATCATATGTTTGAGGAGCCTCATATTTGCTATACGTAGCGGTCATTTATCTATAGCCAAAATAGTTTGCTGTGCCTAGAGAGAACAGTCAGAGCATAGCAAGGTGCTGAGCAACTGTTGCACCCGTCACTGTGGGAGCCTCCAAAGACATCACCACAGCTTTGGACACGCATGGCTTCTCGGGAATTCCCTGATGCCTGACCACATAAGCGTTTGCTAATACCACAGTGGCAGAGATGCCGCATGACTGACAGGCCAGCCTTTCGAGGCCTACAGCTACATGTCAAAGCCCGGCATCCACTTTGGAGAGGTAAGAGGACTGGCATGGGAGACTTCACAGCAATGCTAAGGAGATACAATGCTCTAACAGGACTACTAGCTACGAACTGGGTCCCAACGCAGCCTAGCAAAACAGACCTCAGCAACTACTCACGGTTTGCTTGGAATTAGTATCTGTCTTGGTCACAAGGGCACTGACCGAATGGCTCAGGAAACACAGCATGTTCTCCTCACCAGCATATTATCTTCAATAATGCATTTTAATGTACTATGTGGGCAGGCATCCTTTTAGACAAAATTTTGCAGATAACACGTTTTATTCTAGACTATTTTGGTTCTGTTTTTTTTTTAATGAATTTTAATTTTCTCATTCAATGGTTGTGATTTAACAACTTTATTTTTACTAAATAGTTGCCAACTTTTGTTCTAGAACATCTTGTACAGTTTATTACAGGAGGATGATACCTGTAACAGCCCAACCTAAGCCTCTTCAAGACAGCTGCAGCGAGCAGCCTTCTGATTCCACCTGCACCTCCAACTGCTGACCTCTTCACCTCCTCCCTTAGCTGCCCACTGTGGAGCAGAACAAGTACAGCCTGTGTCCTACTGAGTTGGCACTATCCAATTTGCAGGCCTGTTTGGGTACCCATCTGGAAAGAAAGTTTTGAGATATTTCTCTTGAAAACAAGTGCTTTGATGACACTACCTTACAAGCCCCTTGTGAGTACCTGTTGGACCAGGTCCAGAGGAGGGCCACAAAAATGACCAGAGGAATGGAACACCTCTACTATGAAGAGAGGCTGAGACAGTGGGGTTGTTCAGCCTAGAGCAGAGAAGGCTCTTGGAAGACCTTCAGTACTTAAAGGGGCTCTATAAGAAAGATGGGGACAAACTCTTTAGTAGGGTCTGTTGCAACAGGATAAGGGGTAATGGTTTTAAACTAAAAGAGGGTAGATTTAGACTAGATAAAAGAAAGACATTTTTTACAATGAGAATGGTGAAACGGTGGAAGAGGTTGCCTAGAGCGGTGGTAGATGCCCCATCCCTGGAAACACTCAAGGTTAGGCTGGATGGGGCTCTGAGCAACCTGATCGAGTTAAAGATGTCCCTGGGGATAGCAGAGGGGGTGAACTAGGTGACCTTTACATGTCTCTTCCAACCCAAATTATGCTATGATTCTAAGTAGACTGACACTCATGAACACTCAGTAGATTTGTTTGCAAGAAAGGGAAGACTAATCTTCTGTCATTACAGGTTAGTTCACACTTTTGGGTAATAAAAGCTGGGGGAGCAGGAAAAAGGATCAAGAAAACCCTGATTCATTTTTCTCTCTCATTTCTGAGCACCATTCTTTCTCCTGTCAGATGCCTCATACTTATTTCTGTCCTGGGAACTGAAGTCTGTTGATCTCATCTTGTCTAGTACTGGTGTGGAAAGTGCTGATATGTTCAATTGGCCAGTATCAGAAAGAATAAAATTTTATGGTCACTCAACAGGACATAGTTCAGATTCCTGAGTGTAACACTTGGCGTGAAAGAATTAATCTTTGCTTTGTCTTTGAGTACTTAGGCTTTGCTTCCTTGCTATTTGCAAACAAGGTATTTTACAATTATATTAGCATGTTCCTCCTCTTTAGCAACCTAAGCTCTGCATGAAAGAGGCTTTAAAATTGAAGTTTCCTGTGTTGCATTCAGAAGGTTCAAGATGATCTTGCCCTCGCTTTCAGTTCCACTTCAGACTCCATCAGGTACTATCCTTGACCGCACACACCAGGATGGATTGCAGATGGAGAAAGAGGGACATTTAGGCAGGCCCAAGCCCACTCTGAGGCTCTAAGACTAACGCCAAAAGCTTACAACACACACAATTTTACAAAGGTACCGATGTAATGTGTTCCCACTGACTTAATTAAAAGACTGTTTACTATGTGCTAGACTAGCACCATTTTTCACGTAGGATTCATAGTGGCCCAAGACTGTTTGAACAAGCTGTGGAAGGCAAACTGTGAATGGTATACCCAACTGGAACGGGGTTGAAACAGGACACTGAACAGGCTTTCTCTTCTCTCCATGTTTAGGTGTAACTAGTCCCAGAACATGCATGAAGCCATCTGTGACTCTGACAGTGAGGGAAGACATAACATTTAAGATGAAGAATTCCTGCAAAACCTACGAAAACATAATTGATAATAGCTTCGTTTTATCTAGCTCAAATGCAGACAAGATTCTTCCCCCTTCCCTCCTCAGACTAACTAGAAATGTTCTCTTGCAGTTACTGAAACATTTAAAGTATCTCAGCAAGAACACTAATGTTATCACAGCATTTGGTGTTCAGATACTTTTGATATGCAAGTGCTGCTTGCGAAAATGATGGGAAGATACTAAAAGCAATCAGAAAACAGCATTTATACACCTGGCANTTATCTAGCTCAAATGCAGACAAGATTCTTCCCCCTTCCCTCCTCAGACTAACTAGAAATGTTCTCTTGCAGTTACTGAAACATTTAAAGTATCTCAGCAAGAACACTAATGTTATCACAGCATTTGGTGTTCAGATACTTTTGATATGCAAGTGCTGCTTGCGAAAATGATGGGAAGATACTAAAAGCAATCAGAAAACAGCATTTATACACNGGGGGGTGGAAGGGAAGGGGGTGATACTGAGATAGACAAAAGCTTTCTTTCTGCTACAGCGAAGGAAAAGATTATGTGGGTGTGGGCGGGAGAAGGTATGATTGTTTTCTCTTCGTGACAGGAGGGGTTAGGGAAATTGTTTATTTCTTTATAGCAGTACAGGAAATGTCTTTGTTTTTGCATGTATCTGTGGCTCTGGAAGAGGCAAAGTCCTCCTATCTGGCAGCAGGGGTGGATTTTTCTTTTTTT
>VZZY01020645.1:0-91373 GCA_013400335.1 Eurystomus gularis
CAGAGGACAGGGTTCGGTGGTGGGCATGGTAGAGTGAGGTTAGTGGTTGGACTCAATGATCTCAAACCTCTTTTCCAGCCAGAGGGATTCTGTGATTCTGTAAAATGGTCCCCTTTCATCAGCATACCGTTTGAACTGCAAGTATGAGTATGGCACAACATTTCTGTTTTCTGAATAAGCATGGTGTAAAGTGGTAAGCACAATTGACCACTCAAAGATTCAAAACTCTTTGGACCTTTTTGGACACATGTTAGTACACGTCAAACCTAACTTTCTAGAGTTCTTGTGGGGTTAAGCGTGAAAAAAAAACCCAAACACTTCTGAAAGAGAGTAGCTCTTTGATTTTTATTGCTATTAATATAGCATTTTTAAGGTTGATAATTAGAGTAAATTAGGATGAAAAAACTAAGTCTTTTAATCAATATGCTTCTCCACTGAAGGTAAGAGATAACAAGACTCAAGTAGGTGATGTTGGCCTTTAGAAGGAAAATGTTTATGAGTGAACTTTATGAGTTAATTTCTACCAGTGTTGTGAGCAAAGATGTAAAATCTGTAAATTGGAACTTAAAGTCATAGCGTTCTGAAAAACAAGTATGTGTTGTGTTGTCTCTTTTTTCATACTTGTAGGATTCAGACTTTCAAGCTTTTCTCTGGAACCACAAATAAGAAAACAACTTTCTTTTATTTGTGATTACATTCTATTAAAGTTACTGTACAAGCCACCATGTGACTTCTAGAAAGTCACTCCTTGTGAGAGAGAAAAAAAGCTACAAACTATTTCTGCTGTTTGTAGTTGTAGACTGAAAATTGATGAGGATATGCTTTGAAAATATTCTTATTTTCTAACTTTTTATAAAGCAATAGGTGTTGTTGGAAGAGTGACCTTTGCTTCTGGATAAAATGTTTCTCATTCTGTCTTACCATTTTAAAGACCAAATCCTGCCACAGCTTTCTCATCTAAGATTGCTTCATGCAAGTTGGCATGCCTGTGTCTGGATTGCACCTTAATCTGTAACATATGACTGTAAGAATACTTGATTCTTTTTGTTTTCATTCATAAAATTCAAATCACTTTTCATAGAAGGGGAAGTAACCTTCCTTCCGTTTCACAAACAGGAAAAGGAAGCACAGAAAAGTGAGGTGGTTTGATCATGGTTACACAACAGGTAAACAGCAGAGCAAGGAACAGACCATCAGCCTTCTAACTCCCGTTTAGTGCTTTGGCCACACTGTCTTTGTAGGCAGATGTTCTCTGATGGAAGTTTGACAGAAATCTAGATGCTGTGGAGTAAAGTACTTCTGTATGAAGATTGTAAAGCAAGACCAATGTTGTCATTTAATAATAGAGATTCTTTTATAAATATAAGACCGTTTAACACATTTGAAGCAATGGCAATGCTGATGTTTCCTGTTTCTCAGGCATTAAGATGGGCTGAACGATGGAGGGTTTCCCATGGTAAAAGTACTGCTGTAAATGTTTCTGTTGGTAATGCAATTAGGAAATATTGGCCCCAGTTAATGTAACTTAAACAAAACATGTTGTCCTCGGCAAACTTGTTAAACAGGCATAGCCTTGTCGAAAAAGAAGACGGGCGTATAGTGTTTCCATGGAAACTCAGTTAAAATGCTGATTTGTGGATATGATCATAATCAGTACCACAATCTAATCTGATTGAATTAAGGGAAAAAGAGTCTTAGTTATGAAGTCAGCCCAGTATAAAAGTATCTCTACACATGCAGAAGTCATAGTCTTCCATCCTTATAGATGCTTTCTAACTGTATATAAAAGCAGGGAATAAAAAAGAAATTTGTGGGATAAGCTTATTTTTTCTTATATGGCCAGTTGTACCATTTTTATACAAAAAACAAGATCAGAATTTAAAATAAATCTGTTTAAATACGCTTTATTGAAGTTAGTTATAGCTTACTGCATCTCTAGTATGTGTGTTTGATTTCCTTTTTTTTATGAAAAGGAGAAGAGCTTTTCCCTTAGGGTAGAGCATATGAGCCCTGTACTCTGAAATAATGGAGAAAATAATCTTTGCTTCCCTTATAGACATGCTGAGAAGATCTGTTAGTTCTGAAATAGATTCTGGCATCCTCTTTTTTTGTAACATAGCAATAAAATGCAGAGTTTATTGAACTGACCCTATTAGAAAATTAAGTAGGTTTTATAAAATGTGTTATAGCTACATTTCCAAGAGAATCTTTGTCATTTGGAAATATGTGCATTTTGGAAAGTGTAGCTTTGTAGTGTAAGTGTAGTAGAATGTACATTTTAGAAAGTTATTTAGACGTCCAGGGATACAATAGAGACTTCAGAATAACGACATAATGTTTATTGATTGCAGTGTGAAATAAGTGCTTCTGGAAATCCCATCAGTATCAGTCTACCTTTGATCTATGCCTGAACAGCTGTAACGATCGGACCTTTGGAAGGATAGCTGTCTTTGTAAGTCAGTAATAGGTTTGCCTTTGTAGTACAACATGATTTCTGAAAATTCTTGCCAAAAGTCCTTTTTTGAGTGGAGATTTTAGGACTTTTTGCGTTCTCCAGAGCTCCATTCTGGAGGGTGCTAAGTATTCTTGTATGCTGGGCATCCCTTAACTCTCACAGATTTCAGTGAACGCTAGCAGTGCTCAACATCTTTCAGATAGAAGCCCCAACTGAATTTGGACCTATCTTACGACTTAGTAGAAGCTATTTAATATGATATATCCTTAGTTTAATGGAATATCAAAGACAGCTACCTTTCAGCAAACCTTCCTGATTTATTTTAAAGCTATTCCATTAAAGAGGATTACAGCTGGTATCCATGATATTGATTTCCCTCAAAAATTATTAATTTATACGTCTAAATCATGCTTTACTGCTGTATTGAGAGCTAAATCCTACTAATCATTAGGATATAAATTGTGATACACTACTTGTTGAAGCATCTGGATAATGGTTTATGTGATGTAAGTATAGTACATTTGTACTTCTGTTGTAGAAGTCATGACAACACTTACACTATTTCCAGAAGTTAGTAACTCACCTAAAGAAATTCACATATGATCACAACTTGGCACACAGATCTCAGGCAATGATGACATTTTATTAAGAAACTTTGAAAATCTCTCAGTGCCTGTTAATTTTATCTGCCTCAACGTTTTTAAAAAGCCTTCTTTCTTTCTTGTTTTATTGGAGTATCCATTCAAAATATTTATTAATTATGTATTTGGCCATAAATTAGTCAACAAATTGTTCTTTGCATTTTGTGGCATTAAGGAGGTATTTTCAACTTTGTCTAATGAAGCAAATAAGATCTTGGCTAATTTTCAGTAATATGAAGATCTATCTAAATTAATGAATAGTCGCAAGACCAAACCTAAGCGAACATTTCACTGAAGAGTGTGTAGACTTTTGTAGCAATTCTGAAGATGTTAATTTGTTGTTTTTCCTGAAACGTGGTAAGTAGACAAGTAAAAATACAAAGCTGTCTTTCTGTCCCTGACTTGTTGGATGCACATTTTCCAGTTCTTACACTTAACTTCTTCACGTTAGATAAAGCAAAAGATAAATTATTTACCCCAGTATAGTTTATTCCTAAGAGGTCTAATTAACATTTCTTGACAGAAGTTCAAAATGGTGGCAATAAAAGATTCTCATGAAATAAAGATAAGTAAATGTGAAAATGTTCAGATTATGGCCAATGTTAATCCATGGTTTTAAAAAATAACTAAACTTCCAAGTGAGGTGTTTATATGTAATATACAGAATACATCTTGAAAGACGGTGTTTCTTTTCTTTTACACATAAAAAATAGGAAAATATGAAAAAGAAGGAAAGTTATATTTCAGTATACTGGAAAATATTTCAGTGTTATTAATCTAAGATTAGTTTCCATTCCTGACATGGTTTAAATCTCTAGTTCAGGATGTTCCAGGAATAATAGTTTATAGCTCAAACAGTAGCTCCTATTTTTGTTGAGCAAACAGAGCTGCATTCTTTTCTACACAGAGATTCAACAAAATGCATTTTTTTAATCCAAAAATTGAAAACCAAGCAAACAAAGCTGCTTTTGTAGCTAATACTGTTCATGGAAAAGTATAATGTCTGTATCTTTTGATATTACTGTCTTTTAAAATTGTTCAGTAAAAGACACACACATAAATCAGGAGGGTTGCAAAACCACCAGTGCTATTTTCTTTTATTTGCAACTACAGAATACTTTGGAATTACTAAAGACTATTTAAAAAACAAATAAACAAACAAAAATGTGCACACTTTTTGGGGAACTTTTTTTTCTGCCTCTCTAAAACAATAGGTTACCATCATGTGGTGAAACAGCAAAAACATAGTTAACTAAGTTAGTGATCTTCTGGAACATTATGGTAAATACTTGACTTATAAAACATCCAATAGATATGGTATCGGAAGTCTGGAGAGTTGTATTGATGACGAGGTATTTCCAATGTATTATTTGACTTCAAATAACATTACTCATATTTTTAGTGATTTCAAGTATTTTGCTAATCACAGTATAGCACGAACAGCTTGTAGAGAATGTCACTATAGTATTATAACTCAGACAATAAGAGATCCAAGACTTATTTCCAAATTACGTGATTTGATAGAATGTTGATATTTTCCCATTCTGTGTCCTCAGTCTGGTTTGGCTAAGGAGATTTCATGTATTCACGGACCTGTTGTGCGTACAAGTACCCGCAACAGCGACTGGATAGAGCAAACAATTGGTAGTGTGTTGTGGAGGCACAAAGAGTTGAATCCTGTTAAGTCTCTCTTCTGTGCTAAGATTGGTAGCAGTAGATCTCCATGTCTTGGCTTCTAAGCCAATGGTAGTATAGAAGGCGTTGAACTGACATGGGAAAAACTGGACAGAGACCTCATGAGTAAATTTTGCAGTGGATGCCATAACGTTTATCTTCAATGTCTCAACCAAAGTATTCTGTGACTGGCATTAGGACGACTTGTAGCCATGCTGCTGATAAGATTTCAGCTGGGGTGGGATAAACCTGTTTGGAAATAAGAGCAATGGAAGCTTTGCCTGTTTCTGAAATCAACCTTTCTCATAGTGCTGGGATGTAGATATGGACTTTCTTTTATTGACATAATTAGGTAGTAGCCAGGATCAAGTCTGAAAAAAAAAACAACAAACAAGTTATCAACGATTGAGTGTGTTGTATTTTAGTTACAAGTGGACGCAGAAAGCCTGACGTCTTCTAAGAGGATTTGGACACAGTTTCCAAGAGTTCAGAAAAGTATCCTAATTTCTGAATATTTGCCTGAACTTGGAGGCCTCTTAGGGTTCATTAAACGCAAACTTGAAACCACAGCCTTTTGGCTGAGATGTGGAAGCTATACTGGCCAAGCTACTCTAAACTAGGACCTCAGCTGTAAGAAGTAAAACTTTTCTTAAGAACTTGACAAGTCACGGATCCTCCCTTAAGATTTATAAATGTGCTTACAAATATATACTGTTCTCATTTTTCATTTCAGTCATGAGATGTACTTGAATATTGCCAAAAAAAATGAGCAAGAAAACCCTGTAAAACCGAAAAATGCTTAGGGAGTTATTAAAATACTATCCCCGCTTCATTATTTTAGTGTTACTGTGGTCAGATTTTAGTTTTCACATGCTTCTTGTACCACCAGAACTCAGAAGCATTAGTCACACTAGTGGCCATGCAGGGGCATGTTGGAAGAAACTTGAAGGCCTGTAAGAACTCCTTATAAAAATTCTTCCACTAGAATGGAAGGGTTTTTTTTTTCATTCTTTCTTTCTTTTTGGTAATGGAATGAACCAGGTGTCAGTAGGTGTCAGGTATTTTCGAAAAGACACAGGGAGGATCCTCCAGACACCAGACAGGGCTTAACCGGGCCTCGCCTCACCCCCTTCAAGTTGTGCAGTCTAAATCATTATTTTGTGCTATCAATGTATTCCTTGTATTTCTCAGGAGCAAGGTATATATCTTTCCAGTAAAGTGCACTTAGTATAATTTTACATGCCAAGTGGTTACCTCCCTCCAGGCTTATGGGAGGGGGTTTTTTGGGTGGGGGTTTTGTTGGGTTTTTTTAATTACAAATGGATTCCCGAGTAGCTCCCTTGAGCTGTGCTCCTGGTACACAAAGTTTATCACAGGGTCAATGAGTAGATTTCTGTGGGAGCCCTTTGTTAGAGTGTTGGCAGCACATCAACTACTATCTTCTAAAGTTTGGTGTACAGTGTAACTGTCTGAATGATAATTTACAGATAACCTGTTTCCCTCCAAGCTCCTGAAAAGGCAATGGACTTTCAGTCAGTAGCATCTATATTTTTTGTGTGTTGTCACTCAATTTGTATCCTTTTTGTGTTTCCTTCTGCTCCTGCTGCTACTTCATTAGTCCTCCAGAAGGAAGATATGTGTCAGGGAGTTAAAGGGAGTCTGGTTTATGATGATGTTCACAGACTGCCCTCCGCAGTGCAGTTTGTCAGGGGTTGGCTGCAAACCAAGTCCTTCAGCTTTCCCTGGTGGTTTGAGTTTGGATGAACTTCGACCTCCCTGCAATCATCATCCTGCTCCCCTTTCAGCTTGGCCTCACATCAAGTTCCCAGTATCTCCTCCCTTTCTGCTTGAGCTTGGCGTTCCAGGAAATACCAGTTGCCATTGCCTTCTCTCTGTCTTGGGAGTTTCCATCCTGGCAACTGCTTCCACCACCAATTATAAAATTGAAAATAGGAGGTTTGAGGTCCATGAGTAGAGGCAGAACTTCAACTTTCCATTGTCTGTTTAAGAAGAATTTGCTCATTTACGTATTTCATTCTGAAAGCTCTGATGAAGGAAGTATTCTTGGTATGGCTAAAATCTTCTGACATATTGTGATGTATGAAAACTCTCTCCCATAACAAACTGATAACTATGTAGGGCTTACAAGTGTGTGTGTGTGTGCAGTCATTCCACTTGTGTGATAAAAAGATAAAGGGAAGATCTATATAAGATCTATAGTAAGACAGCTTATATCTAGAATAAGATTGTTGTAAGAACTATACTGTAAGGAAAACAGAAGAAAGTGCACAACTACTCAATAGTTTGGCCCAGATTTTTGTTAATTTTACTCTTTTACTACAGGCTACTTATAATACTTCATTATGAAGATGTCTATATCACCACCAAGTGTTGTGGTTGCCTAGCATTTCCAGTTAAAAACTCGTGTTTTCAGTATAATAAAAAATAGCCAGATTTCAATTGTTAGGCTGAGATTTTTTGTATTGGGTGTCTAAATCAGGTTCAGACATTCCAGATAGTAAAACTGATATTTTTTCAAGTCAAAGGAAAACTTGGAGGTTCTTCTGTTTGAAGAGAGGAACTGAAGGAAACAGTCTAGGGTGAGAAGAGGAAGGTATGGGTAGAATGGAAAAGATCGCTGAGATCAAGAAGGAAACTGAATGAAGTGTGAAGTTTGGAAGGGTAAAACTGCATTTTACCGTGCAAGTAAACTGAAACTGGGATTAGAAGCAGTCGGGGAAGTGCACATTTGACGAATGCTCGTTCACATTGTTTATATATCCTGCACGTGATGAAAGAATGACTATCACTGGGAATACAGTTATGTTGGATGATACTGGCGCATAACTATATTGCTGTAACAGAGTGCCTGTTGGAATACCTCTAATTTATTAGCTAAGACTTCTTGGAATTGAGGCAGGGATGGGGGGGAAATCTGTACATTTTCTCTTTAATTTCAGTACGTGATGTACGTTTTATAAGTATTTTTAAAAGTGTCATCTTTGGTGGTGGGTGTTTTCCATTAATCTGTATTAAAGGTACTTTTTGGCAGTTATGGTGTTTATTTCTCAATATTATGTGTTGGGGTATGATATTCAGTGTCTCATTCTTTGGCTGAGCTAAAAAGTGAAGACAGATTTTGAACTGAACTGATTTAAAGTATAAACAAAAGAAGTGAAATCAGCTTTTTAAAAGTAGTTAAGGTGTTCTGGAATATTTCACTTTTAGTTATTAGATATTTTAAAAGATAATAATAAGAGGTAATATGAGTAGGCAGAAAGAAGGGATTCTGTAGGAGTCTAAGCTTAATATGCAAAGGCAATATAGATTTTTAAAAAAAGATCCTGCTGCAAATCTGTCTCCAAGTTTTCATATTTTGAAGCCAAGTTAAACCTCATTTAAGATAATTCCATCAGAAATAGGAGGCCCAAATGTCCTCAAAATGTTGAGCATCTTTTATGTATGAGAAAAGAATCTTAGTCTATACTGTATTCTGTGGGAAAAGGGAATGAAGACCTTAAGATAATTTTCTAACCTTGCTGATCTAGTGCTTTTAGGTAGTGTGACATTCTATAAATATTTCACAGAATGCAAATCCTTTTAGCTTTTACTACTTTTTTCTTATTATGTATTTGGAATCCCTCTGTCACATTTATAGGGAGATTCGGCTCCTCTCTTGCCTGAAATAAAGCAGTCTAATCTATTTTCTTCTCTTAAGTAGGAGATTATTCTTTTTACTTGGAGCCTAAGAGCTCTTGTAATTCTCTGCGCAGAAGTAATTTCTTGAGGAAGGCTTTCTTTATCTTTCTGTCCATTTGTTTAACTATGGAGATCTTGAAATGAACACAAGCAATCCTGATCTGTCCTGAGGAGTTACTTGTTTTTCTTTATGTTTGCCTTGATATTGAACAGCCCTGAGCTCTGTAGCAGTTGGGCACTTCCCTCTACTTCTATCCTCAAAGCATCCCACTAAAAGAATGAAATATTACCCTCAGCCGTGGAATCAATGCATAAGGAAATTACTTATTTAACAATGATTAGCACTGAGCCAAGAACTTAACTTTGCAATTCTCAACCATCTGTTATTTCATAGGGCAGGCACTACAGAATAGCAGCCACTTTGTTAAACAAAGGAAAGAAATCTTGAGGAGTTAATAACTGTTTTCCACGGGCAGCATTAAAGGTACTTACTGGAATAATCTAAGTAAATTTGCTAATATGATTGCAACAAAAAAAATTGAATTAGCAGTATTCATTTGAAATGGCACATTTTGTGTTACATGGAGAAATAGCCTTAATACCCCTCTGTCAGCTCACATTACTCAATCTCCTGTATACCTCTAGCTCCAGCCTGTCCTCACCAGCAACATCACCAAGGAAAGGCAGCAGTGAAGACAAAACCTTTTCTCCTCATCTAGAAAAATTATTTGTACCCCATGGCTACTTCGTTTGAACCTGGCCTACAAATGTTGAATAATACTCTATAATATTCTTTAAAATATATATTCCATGTAAAGATCAATTACAGTTTTTGTTGTTTGTGTTTTGGTTTTTAGTTAAAGATGTGGGTGTTATCTGGATACCTTGCTGAACAGTATTTGGAAAAATTTCAGTGGAATGATACTTTTTTTCTCTAACCTCTGTGGTAGCTGTAACACCCAGGAGGCTAAAGAAGGAATTGGTGACATGGAAGTTGTAATTCTAGAGTTTCCCCTTTTCCCCACATGTAGCCAATTTGTAAAACAGATTTAAATATAAAGTTGTTTGGAGCACAGACATTTCATTCTGAAGTTCTGAAAAGCTGAAGGACTAGGAATTGCTCGGAAGAATGTGTTTGCTCTAAAACCCTTTAAGGTATATTTGAATAGGTCTTAAGGCATTAAATGACCCAACCAAAACCTTTCTGGTGCTAGTTACACTGTTCTTGAAAAGCCCATGGCAAAAAACCTGGAAGAATGCTTCAGTATCACCTCAGGGGTTGAAAAGAGAAATTTTTTTCCCATACACTAACACTTAATTCTTGAATGTAGAGGCATTCAAATAATTATTAGCTGAATTGTAGTAAACATTTGTAATTGTCATTTATTATATATTACATAGGATAGAGAATTTTTAGAAGTTACTCATTCAGCGATAGGGAACTTCCTATGTGGGATTGTGCAAGGAACAAAATGTAAAGAAACTAAAACGGTGAGATACAAATCTGACATTAAGATGTACACCTCTTCAAAGAAAATATCTGTTGCTGCTTTCACCATACCATGTTAAGGGAAGCTGTTTTCTCCTCCTTTCCTGCAGCACAGGTACAGATCATAGAATCATTTACATTGGAAAAGACCCTTAAGGTCACCGAGTACAACCACATATCGTGTCAAACCATCATGTAGCACTTTTAATAATAAGTAGAAAGGTTACAAAACTCTAACTAAGAAAATACTTCACAGGGGAAATATGTAATTTGTTATGTGTTATACTTAAAATGTTGCCGTTATAATGTTACCTTGTTCAGAGTAGACTAAGTTTAAGATGCATTTCTGTTTTACCTCCTTTAATGGTATTGTTCTTCAGAGATCACACAGCTTCTCTTAAAAGTTAGGTAGAGAAATAAACAGAATCTTGTTTGGAAAGGTAAGGAAGACCGTAACTAAAGTGATAGTACGTGGGCCTCAGTTTCTACACAAGCTGCTACTGCTTCCACTACTGCTGAAATCATGGGAATCTAGTGGAGTGGGAGCAAGCCCAGTATTTCTCACTTGTATTTCCCTTCACAGTCTGTCCAAGAAAGCATCAAAATTCATAGAGCTAGCACTATGAAAACAAAACTGCAGCTGCCTGCCTCCTCTCATCATCATGAAGGGGGATGCTCTACATTTAATAGAAATTAGTCCCAGTATTTCAATTGCCTTTATACTGCAGCATTCCATTGTGCAGCTCATTAAAACATGCTCATGGAATCTTTTACAGATGAGCTTTGTCATAATTATCTTGTTACAGTTTCAGATCCTCCCTCATGTGGTAAGTAATTTATACTGGATACTAGAAAACATTCAGTACATATTCACTTTCTTTTTATTTAAGGATTCTAGGCTATATATTTAGCACTTCTTTACAAAACATTTACACTTAAATCTTAGAATTGTAAGATAATTTATATTGGTCCAATGTCCTGCTCAGATTTGTATATTCATACAACTTCATTATGGGAGAACAGTAATTTTAACCACAGTCCAATCATCTGTGCCTGTTAAGAGCAGCAGTATTTCTAACTGATAGAACAAGGCTTTGGAGAGCACAGATCTGTGTTTTATTCTAAACCCCGCTGTTGCGACTCTCCGTATCAGATCTTCATCTGAACTCTGGTATTCATTTCCTTTATGCATCATTTTCCCAGCAATAAATAAGAATATTAAGACTTAACCACATTTAGTGAATGTTTTGGGATTCTTTGTTGAGAGATACTACTCCATAGTACGTATAGGTGCTTGAAGTTGTTAACGTTCATGAATGAGGGAGAAACAGAATTTGTAAGGCACCTGAGAGTCCAGAAGTGGAGACAAGCATTTTAGAGGGTTTATAGAAATAGTTAATCGGATTAGGAACCTGCTTAGTTATGGAAGTGTAGAAATTAGTAGGAGTTAATAGCAACTTTGTGTAAACGCTTCTGAAAATCTGCAGCCGTAAAAATCTAAATGCTTTTGAAAATCCTTTTTTTTTTTTTCAGGAACTCAGCCATTCAAAACAGATTAGCCAGAAGATGCTGTTATAAAATCAGCTGGGGAAAGATGCAGCTCCATGGGTCTATATATCTTAATTCTTTTGTTCCTCTGAGAAAAAGGCCTACGGGCTTACAGCTATGGCCCAGCTGAGGAGTGAGGTTGATTCCACTAGGTCCTGTCAGGCTACCTTCAAACTGAGAGCTCAGAAACATTTAAATATTCACAACACAGATTTAAGAATTTACATTTTTCCAACACAGAGTAAAGACAATGATTTCTAAGTCTGATTTCCCTTGGATATCATGTTTTATTGCTTAGAAATCTTCTTCATTCTGTATCTTTTGGAAAAGACGTCTGATCCTCCATGATCAGACAGCTGCTGATCCCACCTGAAGTCTACAAAAGATGACATTCTTTGCAGGTTGGAGTCTTGGACTATTAGAGCCAGATCTAGGCCTTGATTCAGCAAGGTGCCTATTTATGTTTCAAATGTGGCTTGATTCAGGGAATTGAACAGGAACGTTCACATGCAGAAAACAAGGCATAACCATCGCTTCCTGAAATCAAGGAGACTTACTTAACTTATTGATATAAATGCTTTTACATTAATTCTTAAATGATCTTAAATTTAATCTTAAATGATTAAATGGATTGGTAGAAAAGTAGTATGAGATTAACATTTCAAATACCAATATAAGATCCAGCAGCAATATGATTTCCCTGTGGAAAGTTCCTGAAAATCTGTGTGTTTTGCCTCCATTTCCGAAAAAGCAAGAAGGATGTGCAGATCACCTGCATGCTAGGAATGAAGCTGAAGGCAAACAATAGCTGAAGAAAACATGTGCTGCATGGCTGTCAGATAGCATCTTCTCATTGAATGTAAAATAAATTACTAGATAATAAAATGTAGCAGGAGAGAGTCTCCGCTGGAGTTTATTCAAAAGGAGAGATGGATTTCTCTCTAATAAAAAAAAAATGTCCATGAGTTACAGCTAGTGGAAAGCTATTTATAATCTGCTGTAATAAGAAAATTCCTTACGTAATTTCACATCCAATTTTATCAGTTCATTACAGATTTTAATTCACATACTTTTTCCTACCTGCTAGCACAAAATAAAATGTATGCATGACATCAGCATGTCTGCATTTGCAAAAGCAAGTACCAATAATCTAAATATGTTTTTAAGTGATCCCTGCTGTGGATCCTAGAGGGGGCATGAATGAATAACATTTCCTTCAATTTTCCAAAACAACTAAATTATTTTGAAATTCCATTTGTTTTTAAACAAAATGTTGTAGCGATGACTTTGCTAGAAGTTAGGTCTTCAGACTTTCAAGGCTTTAAAAACTGTAGTTTTTGTGAAGAAAATAGTATACTAAGGTTATAGATTAGTCATTATGGCCCAATTTATTCTTTTTACCCTAGCAATTACGTATCCTCTAAGCTAACATGAAAGAGCTGTAGGGCGTTGAATTAGACCCTGTTGATAAACCGTACTGCACAACTAGAGTATCTCTTGATTTCAATTTTTAAAAGAAGTTTTTAATGTTTGAAATAGGCTTCTTGTGTTCCACGGATAATTCATGAATTAAATAACCCAAGCCCAAATGATCACTTTAAATGTTAACCAACATTTTCATGTTGTTTCATCACATCTTCATGTGTTTCAGTGCAAGACACATAGTCTGTGTTCCTACAGCTGTTATATTGGTGTCGGTATAATAGAAATGAGATAGATGTGAACATAAATATGTTCAGCTTGTACTTCTTTTATGTAAATTATGGAGACATATGCAGTTTGAATGATGTTTGCCTTGTGTACTCTTCACGGTATATTAGCGATGTCTTCATGTTTAACCAAACTGCAAACGATTTAAAATACGACTGTGTGTCCTCTTCAATTTAGTTAGTTGTGGGGTTTTTTAAATTTTAGGGCTTACCTTCTTTTTTTACTATAAGGCTGGTTTTTGTTCTCATGAATTTTAAATAATAATTTTGAAGGAATTAAACGTGCTGAGTTTGTTTATTTTTTTATTTATGTCTTTTCCAGCTGTAGGTATCCAGATGAAACTTGAATTTTTCCAGCGGAAATTTTGGACTGCAAGCAGACAGGTATATTTTAAATTGAAATTTTCTTTATCATTGAATCTGTAATGGCTTTCTAACTGTGCAGGCGTTGATCTGCAATTTTTTTTGTCACAAAATTATTGTAGAGTAAGAAAGTATTTGAAATACACAATGGCTAATTATTCTGATTTACATTCCAGTTCATTGTTACAAAAAAGATAATTCAGAGGTCGAGAACAGCTGTTTGATCCATTATTTATGGAAGCAAATAGAAGGATTATTCATTTTAGGCCCCTGTGCATGAAGAGTTACTTTGTTGGCCTGACGTGCTGATTTTCTCCCTCAGAAAAAGTGGTAACAGTAAAGCACACTATGATACTCATCCGTTTTCAGTGATATTACACCTTCTCGCTTACTAACGTTCAGTAGCTGAAGCATCACGTACATTAATTAACTAAACTCACTCACTAAATCCTGGTTTGCATTCCTAGTCTTTCATAAACTATACATAAAATGTTCAGGGTATAGAATTTGTACTCATTGAAGAGGGTAATCATGTGCTTTCTAAAGATCAGGAGATGCCATCCCTATTTTGAGAATAGATCGGAACTGTACTGCTTCAGGGAACAAGCCCTAAAATGCAGGTACTACTCCACCCCGACTGGAAAACCATTGTTCTCGTCTACAAATGGTCTCCAAGCTTGAAGGAGGTTGTGGTGTTTAAAACAGCTGGAATAATTCCAGTGTGAATGAGTACTTTCTCTGCAGACAGGAACAGAACAGGACTGGGGAACAGATTTAAAACTTTCCTAGTCATTTTTAGAACAATTGATATCAGATGAAAATGTAATAAATATAAACTTCATTGTAATTGTGCTTATACGGGTTTTAAAAGATCGTATTTTGTAATTAACAAATGATAGTGAAAATATTTTCTCGATTTTTAATTTTTCTAGTGTGCATCTCTCGATGGCAGATGTGCAATAAGTTGCGATGATGAAGTAAGTGTTTAATAGATTTTTTTTATTATTTATTTCTCTACTACAGTAGAACATAAAATTGGTGAATTTAGTAAATTCTAATCTCCTGATGTAATTTGGAATCATCTCCTAAATTTTATACTATTTAGATAGTGAGACTTTTTAACAACTGCTTACAAACATCCATTTACGTACAAGGTTGACACCAATGCCTCAAATATGTGTTGTAGTAATTTGTGCTTTCTGAATCCAGTTTTGGATATAATTTGAAGCTATTCTAAAGCATTTTTTTTTACTATAGTGATCATCTTAGAAGCTTATCTCTCATGTTCACACTAGAATTAGTCATGAATTGAGGGCTGAATCTGTGCAGAACTAATACATTAGTAGCACTTCAGTAGTAAAAAAAAGTAACCTTCGTCAGTTTGACTTAATGAACTCACTGAAGTAGCTTTTTATGTAGTTTAATTTGTTAGACAAAAATAGTATTTTTAATATGATTCTAATATCTTATGTGTAGATTTTGCAAAGCAAGCAAAATATCATACCATATGTTTTACTTAAGCAACTAGTTTATCACAGGTTAAATGAATTAAAAAGTTAATAAAGCACTGACTGTATTGATATATGTAAAGGAATTAGGTGCACAAGATTCTAGAAGATTAGACTTGGGTTTGAGATACTGCATCATGTATAGTTAGTGATTTGGAAGGAAAAGCAATTACTGGTAACATCCCTGTGTTATCTCTAAACTGAGTAAATGGTGTGAGGAGATCTGGATCGCCTGATAAACTGCGCTTGAACAAGTTAAATTAGTTTAAGTATGATAAAATGTAAATTAATACGTCTGGAAATAAAAACTGCAGGCAGCATTTGTATGATGCTTTTCATACAGCATCCAAAAGCATTGCAAAACATACATAAAAGGCAAGAGCTTGCTTGGCTCTGTAATTCGTGCTAATTTTTGGAATATTTTTTCAAGTAGGATAACATTTTTTTATATACAGTTAGAAAGCATTTATATACCTTTATTCAGTTTTTCATATGTGTTAGTTGTTTCAGGAAAGCTGTGCTCTGTGTGGCCTGTGTGGCCTCTTGGCTCTGTGTGGCCAAGAGCAGGAGTCAGTGCAGCGGTGATTTTTGCACCGTTTTCCACAAAGCATAATACACGGTACTCGCAGCACGCCCTGAAAGGCTGAGCAGTTGCCCCCACCATTGCAAGCTCTGGTGTTTAAACAATGCCTTCTTACCTCTTTTCTCTGAAGCCATTTCTTCTGAGTAACTTCAGGTTCTTACAAGTTTGTGTTATTACTTTTTACACTAGGAACCCACCTATGTTATTTGCAGCGTTCCATAAGACTTTATTTTCTCTTTCTTTCTTCTTATCTTTCTTAGGCTCTCACCTTGCAGGTCTCTTTCTGACTGTCCCAGCATTTGAAATAGACTCCCGTTTCTAATCACGGAGGTGCTGCTTGCCCTGTGTTAATTTATTTCCAAGAATATCTACGTATCTTCCACTACCTAAACCACTGCCCTGACTATTTCTGCCTATACAACAGTTAATTCGTTTGACGTGTGCTCTGTGTTGTGTAGCACTAAGCTTGTTCAGGGCTGTTCAGGACATAAAAAAATTAACAAGAATGGTTACATAAAGTACTGTGTGATTTTTTTCTGTAATGAAAGTTAGCAGAATTGGGTTTTCCAGAGGACTGGGAATTCAAAACTTTAAAGAACCATAGTAAAAAAAAGTTCATGAATGTGTTTGAGGAAGGCTTTCTAACATGTACCGTTCCTGTATTGGATGTTTTGTTGTTTAGGGTGCAAAAAAAAAATAAATTTTATTACTTTTGTGTAAATTAATTTATGAAAAGTTTAAATGGGGCATCATCAAGCCTAGAGATCTCATTTCTCAGATGCTACTTCACAACCTCATATACAGTGACATTGAAATGTGTTTTATTGAAAAGTGAGTCCAGGACACAGGTGCTGTGATAATTTTTTCTTAAATGTATGTCTGCTTAGTATGAGATTCAGATCACAAATATAATTCTAGGGATAAAGACAGAACTTAAAACATCAGCAGTTAAAAGAGTGGAACACTAACTTATTCAGCATACCAAATTAGCAAAACGTAAACTATAATTCGTCTACTATGACCCTGGGATCTAACAGTCAGAGGTAGAGATTGCAATAAATAATAGAAAATAAAATTTACAGTAAGTGAAAACTCAAAGGCCTGGTGTTCATGCCATTTTTGGCAATGAAATGAACCATATCTCAATGTATCTTTTGCATTTCTAGCTATAACAACTTACAGACTCTTACAATTAAGGCTTGTATCATTTTTATCATGAAGTAAACTTTTCCAAATAAAAAGTAATGAAAAACAAAGCAGATTCTACGCAAGTGTGGGTGAAAGTGCTTACTTAGCCCAAATTCCAGGCTGTTGTTTACGTGTTAACCACTTTAAGGTGAGCTCATGATGTTTATTACCCCATACTCCTAAGAGTGATCAGACTTATATTGAAAAAGGAGGTCTGTAGAGCTCTTAATTACCGAAATTTTGTGGCCTTGCTTTACTATAGCTTGCTATAGATTTAGTGTGCAAACTTCACTTTGGATTATTTTCATCAGCTTTAAATATTTTCACCAGTGGTTTTCCAGTTATAGCCAACCACCTTGAGAAGTGTAACTGCAGGTAGTCTGCCTGAAGTGAGAGCGCTGTATAAATTCTCCCCATTGTTTAGCCTAAACCACTGTGCTTTGGGGATTAAAAAACAAGCAGGCATTACTTCCTTCATTTGCAATAGCCTTTATGATAGGACAGTAATATTACATATTGTGCTGGTGGACAGCCGGCTGAATATGAGCCAGCAGTGTGCCCAGGTGGCCAAGAAGGCCAATGGCATCCTGGCCTGTATCAGAAACGGTGTGACCAGCAGGAGTAGGGAGGTGATTGTGCCCTGGACCCGGCACTCGTGAGACTGCACCTTGAGTACTGTGTCCAGTTTTGGTCACCACAGGACAAGAAGGACATTGAGGTGCTGCAGCGGGTGCAGAGAAGGGCAACAAAGCTGGTGAAAGGGCTGGAGAGCATGCCCTATGAGGAGCACCTGAGAAAACTGGGCTTGTTTAGTCTGGAGAAGAGGAGACTGAGAGGAGACCTCACTGCCCTCTACAACTACCTAAAAGGAGGCTGTAGCGAGGCTGGTGTTGGTCTCTTCTCTCAAATTAGTAATGATAGGACGAGGGGAAATGGCCTCAAGTTGCGTCAGGGGAGGTTCAGATTAGATATTAGGAAGAAATTCTTCACTGAGAGGGTAGTTAGGCACTGGAATAGACTGCCCAGAGAGGTGGTGGAGTCACCGTCCCTGGAGGTGTTTAAAGAGAATAGATGCGGCGCTTAAGGATATGGTGTAGTGGTTAGAGAGATGCTAGGATGAAGGTTGGACTTGATGACCCTGGAGGTCCTTTCCAACCATAGTGATTCTGTGATAATTTCTGGTGTCAAAAATTCTCCTGCTGCAACATGTCCAACTACTTCATCAAAACAAGCCTGTTGCCATTACTGCAAAAACGTTTTTGGTCCATCCTTGCTAAGAAGCACGTACATACATTCTAAGAGGGCACAGCAAGAAACAACCTACCTTTTTATTTTTTATTGCAATGATATTTTTATCACATTAATAAAAATAGTAATATATGTTGCTAAATATTAATGCAGAACTTCTTTTGCTATTACATCCCTATGCAAAGAAAACACAAGCAGTGTAAAGTCTTTTCAGCTCCTTCTACTTGAAGCCAGCAGGAGCCTTGTAAGCATACGGAGAAATTAAGTAATAGTATCAACCTTGGTCATTCAGAGATTCCAAACTTTTTTTTAATGACTACTATATACTGCTGATAGGACTCAATCAAATACCACAGCTCCTCTGTTGAGCCTGTTAACTTTCACAGCTGTCTTTTCTCAATGGAAAGAAAGTACCTGCTGAACAGGTATGGTATAAATTAAGGCATTTAGAAGTATTAAGACATTAATGCAAATAGAGTGGCACAGTAGTCATACAAAGAGTTAGTTGATGAGTCTGTCTGATACCTTTTATTCTAAAATACAGACACGGTTTTAATTAGAAACCATTTTTGTTTCCTTGTTTTGTTTTTGTTTTGGTTTGGTTTGGTTTTTTCGAGAGATATTTGAATTTGCTCGTTTCTTCTTGTGCTCCTGATGTCTCACATTTTATTTCAATGTTCTTTTTTCTTTCTTTTTTGCTTTCGGTTTCTTAACTCATGTTACATTCCATTACTGTTATTGTACATTGGAGCTGTGAAAAATACGTAGAGGACTTAAACTTGATCAAAGTTACTGTAATTCAAATGTGTTCTCAGACTTCAGACAACATTCTTGCTGTGTTTATTCTGGACTTCATGCTTACTCTATTTTACAAGCTCAGGGACTCTCCACCTATGGAACATTCCCCTTGAAATCCGAAGTTCACTGAATTTGAACCTTTGGGCAAACCTGTGCATAGTTCACTTCCAATACCAGTGAAACATGAATTAAACCTCTTTCGTACAGCTCTAGCCTATGCAGATGCTATTATCCCATGCATTACTCTTGTATCTGAAATCTTCTGTTTGAGATTTGCTGATGTATTGGACAAGTAAATGCACCCCACTGTCTTTTGAATTCAGTGTGAAATTTAAGTTACAAACTGTTTCTTTAACGTAGTGCTGAATATTGTAAGTTATTTATCTTGCTGGCAAGCATGTGAATGAATAGTCCTGAATGAATATTCTTCCCTTGTTAGTGTTTCTGAAATGGATTGAAATAGAAACTCTCTTATCTTTAAATTACTCCAAAAAGAAGAATCTCAACTTACTGTGTTATGCCTGTTTCCAGTAATAATCCTAAAACATTAGCATCTCTTAAACTCCTGAACAATGCTACTGAATGACTATGGCTTAGAGATTTGAGGCATGGCCACTAATTCTTGAATTGAGCCAGTGTTTTCCCAACTGCCTATAATCCATAAACTATGAAACTAAGCTTGCACTCTTTCTTGTCTAGCATAACTACTTTTATTTATTTTCTATACTATGGAGAAATACTGTTTCTAAAGCACTATCTTTAGATTAATCTTTCATGCATGAGGACTGCAAATATGTATCCTCAAAAGGGCTCTTTGTTGACTTAGCTCCTCTCCTAATAAAGTTAGTGGGAGGTTTATGACTGACTTTGGGGAGAACAGTGTTCTGGTGTTACAGTCTACTTCTGAAATTCCACCCTTCACACACCATTGAGGTTAAGTAGCTGCCTCTTCTGAATTCATTAGCTCTGCTCAATTCTTTGCCAGCATCATCAGCTTTTCACATTGCATTTGCCAATTTCGGGCTTTCCAGCAGATCAAATGCTGGAAATGAGTTGTTTCAACTTCCTTTTTGACAGGTTTTCTGTCACTGGAGGGTGTCTGTAGCTTAGGTTGCCCTATTAGAATTAATATCCTGCATTTGTGTTAGGGAATGACATTAAGTCCACTTTCGCCTGATTTGGGCTTCTTTGATTTGTTAAAAACGAAACTTGAAGCCAGCATTTCTGCAAATCTCTCCCCTTCTTCAGCCCCACAGAACAGTACTGATGTGTGGCCAGAATAGGAATCAGACACATCCAAGCATCCCTTGAAAGATCAGGCTGCACTTTCACAATGTCTTGCACAACTACTACTGAATGGAACTTCTTTCCTCTATAAAACAGGAGAGAGATTTTGCTGGATATGCAGAGCGCTGCAGAAAGCAGACTTTATTGCATCTCTGTGAGTCCCATTTGCAGCAGGAAAGGTTTACAATTAAAAGCAAAGCCATGATGATTCCTATATTGGAAGCTATCCTTTTTTCATTTTTATTTTTTTTACACAAATGTCCCAGAAAATTCAAGAAACTGAAAAAATGTTTGCAGTAGAAATACACTAAAGATTTAACGCTGAGGTAGGTATTTGGCAATACTAAAGAGAAACTGAATTATATCATGGTTTGAGCTGAACCTTATGGTTAAACTCCAAAGTGCAGTAATTAAGACTTCGCCTGTAGCAAGTAATTCACTTGAGGTTAAAATAGTGCATGCATGTATGTAGGGAAGCACTGATTTGGGTTTACCTTGTTTTCTACAGTTTATATGTCTGACCTATGAAAAGCTAACAGTCCTACCTCTGAATCCAGTTCCCAATTAAAAACACAATTTGAAAAGCTTTAGGAGACCTGTGGGGCCTCTTTTACAGAAGTTTCTGGTCCCATCCCCCAATGAACAAATTAAAAAATATTACCCGGTCCCCTGTTGGTCCTCCAGGCTGACACTGTGTTTTCATTAATACATCATTAAGGTAATGACATTGTGCTGATGTTTTTCTCCAAACACAGGAGAAGCCATGAGGAACAACAAAATTCTATGCCCATGAAAACTCAGTTATAAGGAAAACTTTGAAGAATGGGTTATAAAAACACCGACCTTGTTCTTTTGATGTTTGTTTATAATTGTCTTATATCCTCCCTTTCTCTACACATCTTTGTTTTGTTTTGCGTGGAACAAATGCATAAAAATTAAATAATATCCCATAAGTTAAGACACTTAGAAGTTATGTAAGCCATTATAACAACCTGAAGGCTTTACCCATTTAGAAATCGCTTGGAACTGAGTAATTAACTTATTGCTGTATCCTAAAATAGAAGATTAAAATTCTGTTTTTTTAAATCAGAACTGATTTACTGTTACCTAATAGATAACAATGGATTTATTTTAGTGTCTGAAGACTACACACAGGTAAGTCAAAGATTTTTATTTAATGTTCACATGTAACACGTTCATATAAAATTACTTGTGTTTTTAAATAGGCCACTATCTTAAAATGCTAAAAAATTAGTAACGTAAAATTTTTAAAAATCCTTCAAAAAAGAATGTAAGTTGTTTCTTACAGGAACTCAGTTTCTGTTTCCCATTGGGGCAGGATCTGCTCTTAAACTCATAAATATAAAAAGGGCTTTTTTGCTGCGGTAGTGTCTCTCTTCCTTAAGACATTTTTGCCCCAAGAAAAAAAAGATTCTCTGTGGCATTTTTGCCATATGGAAAGGCTGGGCAGGAAGGGAGGGCACTGGGAACGCAGAGCTTTTACATTCAAACTTGAGATAATGAAATTTTACAGAGGTGTTAGCTGAGTTTGTTTTCTGAAGTGGATTATAGTCATTGAAGGCTTAAAACTAAGCACTCAGCATCATGACAGAGAGGACAAGGATCGTGATTATTGGGATCATTCAAAACATTAATTTGCTTTGTCTTCATGGAAAATTATTGGAAAATGACTATATAAGCACTCAGTCCTGCAGAACTATCACCATTCTCATTAACTTTTACCTGAAACTGCAGGGATGGTGCACCAATTAAGCCAGAATTGTCTGAAGTTGAATTTCTTTTATGTGTTGCAATTGTGAATAGGAATATCCACACTCCTGCTTAGCCCTCAGGTGAATTAAATTTGTTATGACTAGGTTTGTTATTGAGAAACAGCTGTTGGAAAGAGCTCTGGGTGATTTGCAAAAGTGACTGAAGCAGAGATAAAAAACTCGAAGTAAATAGCAAAAAAGGAAGCCAAACTGAACATTTTGCTTTTGAATTAAAATCTTGAACTATTGAAACCTTCAATCTGACACTTCTGAAAGTTAAAAGATACAGATAATTTTCATCCTTGCATAGTGCAAAAGTAATTGCGTGTTTCCTCGTGATCCCTCTCTCCCATGGTCCATTTTGGTTGATACTTTGAAAAGTCTATCAGCACATAATAAACAAGGCAATTTTCCTGAAACTATCACGCTTCCAAAGTGTGCTGGCGCATTAACTGTTAAGCACGCTGTACTGCGTCGTGCAGTAGTCATTCTTCATGATACATCTTCTTATGTGCAAAACTGAGCAGCAAAATCAATTATTTTGTTTTACTTTGTGAAATTTATTGCTTCTGTCCCTTTAGAATGTCAAGCATGTTCTGAGTATGATGCTAGAATGTACCCAAAAAATAATTCGAACTAAAAATGTAGTATTTATTCAATATTAACTGCATTATGTCAGAAGCAGCTGGTTTGGGCTCTTCCCCCTACCCCCTGTATTTATCTATAAAATCTCTATTTTTTTTGTTAGTTGAGCAAGCACCTGAGAAATGCTCATTGTAGAATGATCCCCATACATTTAAAAGATTTTTGTCTCATTATTCCCCCTGTTGTTGTTGTTATTACTCACAGGTGCTTAATTATGATTTGTGTATCAGATTTGCTAGCTGATAGTTGGCTACAGTCAATAGCCATGATTAGGAAGAGTTTTTTCCTTTGGTAGGTTACCTGATACTAGCCCTTACATATTCCTGTGAAGAATATAGTGTGGACAACTGTTGGACCAGATCTAGGCTAGAAGTGTGTTATGACCTAGTTTTTTAGTTACAATGGATCTAAGCCTAAAATGCACAGTAAAGCTTTTCTTTACGTTGGTAAGTTTATGATAATTACAATAGCGTGTGTTTAATTTTACGTGTCTATGTATACATGCACTCTATATTTATGGTGGCTAGAGAAGGAAAAGGAACTGGGATGACAGATTATAAACTACTCACCTGTTTGGGGTTGCTTCAGCACTGCTTTTTCTACGGACTTTCCAAAAATAACCTTCACTGCTGTAAGAATCTTGTTTGAAGGAAGTATAATTCCTCATCTGAATTGCAACTGTATCTAATGTATTAAAAATTCATTACAATCTGGGTGTTACTGCTTTGAGGGAGAATGAACATTTACAAATGGAGCTTTTATGGAAAGAAGTGTCACTGAAATGTCTTTATAAACTGAAGCACAACTTGATAAATCAGGTTTATTACTGTCTAAGGTTATACCAGTCACTTTTGGTTTGGGCTTTTTCTCATTGACTGCCTCTCCAATAGTTGGGATAATTTTTCTTCATCAGTCAGTTAGGGCTATTGAAGCTATTATTTTTAGTCATAAAGCTACAAATGTTCCTCCTGTTTCTAGGAGGTTTTATACACCCATATGTTTTGGAAAATGTTCCTAGTTTCCCGAGTAAAAAAAAAAAAGGCAATGCTTGCTTTTTAGGTAGAGGAATGCCTTTTTTTTTGGCTGGGACTGTAACTTTTCTGCCTGTGAACTCCCAGGTGCATACTTGAGGTCAGCTAAGTTCCTTGTAATGGAATTGGGGTTTAGTTCATACAAAACCTATGGAATCCACGCAATTTGAGAGTGCAATGCCCTTTCCCGCCCATAAATTGTGGGATTTCTCCCTTTAAACAATGCAAAGAACATACCCAATCCTTCTGGGAGTTGAAGCTCTAAAATAAAAAATGTCTTGCCAAAATGGAAAAATGCTGTACGTGCAAAATTTTCCACTGTCGTATGAGTGGCTGTGGATGATGGAGTCACTTCCGTATTGCATACCAAATTCATAACACGAATGTTTGTTTTCTCAATAGAGATTTATTTTTATTAGTCCACGTCTACTGAAAAAGGACAAAATGAGTAATTCATCAGGCTGAGTGGTTTTAAGTATGAAATGACTCTGAATGGAGTTAAAATTTATAGGATTGATGAAATGTACTGGTCCAGCTCCTTAAACAGGTCATGCAGGAATTATAAAAAATGCTTTTTAATGACTGTTTATGAAATCCTCTCACAACCTGTTTATATCTTTTTTGAGTAACATTTTAATCACAAGGGTTTGTGACCAGATTAGTGTTTTCTTTGCAAGCTTTAGGTTTGGGTCGCTTTTATTTCTGATATTAAATGTTATATAATGTACCTCAATATATTGTTTAAGCTCTCACATCTGCTCGAGGGTAATAATGTAATCCCTATAACTTGCCATGACTATGAAGTCTTCTTCCTTTTTTATGTAGCAGTAGTCCTGAAAACCTATTTATGTAACTGTCAAAGCCACTCCTGCCAGATTTTCGAATATACCAGTTCAAATTGCATCCCGTGTTGTTTTGCATTCATGTACACTTCTGGTAATTTCTTGCATTTTCCTCTTACAGACTGGTTACTTTTTTGGGGAGGTTGAAGGGGCTGTGATGAACAAGTTACTAACAATGGGCTCCTTTAAAAGGTAAGAATTAATGTTCTTAATGCTCTTAATGTTGTAACAACAAAATGCAATAAAACAAACCCAAAGTTACATAAAAGAAGGCCAAGACTGGCAGTGTGTCTGGGTTCTCATTTATACCTCTTTTCCCTATGATCTGAGTGTACTGCAATGCCATGCATATTGAATGTTACGAGTACTGGAGACAGCCCACAGTGAGTTTCTTGTTAAAAGCACAGTTTATTTGACTGCGATCTAAAACCGTATGCTTCTGCTGGTCTGGCTGTGCTCAGGCGGGGAGAGGATTGGGCTATATCTGCTGCTGAACAGTTTTAAATGGCTCTAAAGCAAATTATTGATGCAACATTAAACGTTTTGACCTGTAAGAAGTTGGAGATTGCTCAAACTAGGCAGTGCAAAATGCCCTCCAGTTAAAGGGACTTCAGTCTGCCAGTACTTCATCTTCACTCACGTGCTAACTCCCCTTTGAGCATTATTGTGACTATTGGCCTGGTTTTACTATCATGATGACAATGAAAACAAATAATGATTTTTTTTTGCGTGGTCCGTTGAAATAAATTATGCATCTCGATGAAGCAAGGAATAACTTTTCCCTTTAACCTGTAACTCAATACTAGAGTCCTCATGGCTTTCACATAGTCTAACAGTTCCTTACCCCTTTGTCCTCTTGCAGCATGAGAGAAGTGTTGACCATGTCTTTTACACTTTCCCCTTTTATTTTCCTCTGCATTTCTAATATACAAAAAAGACACATCACTGATCCCATCAAACACTGAATTTAGTTATTACATGTGAGAGTGTATCCAGAGGCTCACAAAACAGATGGTTTGAGTGCTTCCTTGGTAAACCAGCAGAAAGCTTTTCCGTGCTGCCTTGGTGCATTATAGCTAAATAACACTCCCAGTAAATGACTGACTTGAAATGGAAAGATCTAGCACTCACTGAATCATCCCAAATCTTAGTTTTGTGAGGATGACAACCTTTTTGTGTTTAGCACTACATACGCTGCAAAAGGAAGTGAAGTAATACCTATTTATAGACCGGGTTGTGTGATGAAAAGATCTATTTATACAAGAGATGAAGCATTTTATTTGATGCAAACAAAACCAGCCAAAATCAAGGGATAATGCTTTAACTCGTCCCAAATTGTTTTGTCCTGCCTAGCAAAGCATTTCAAGCAGAATATCTACTGAACCATCGATGGTAATAGGTACCACTATTGAGAAAACAAAGGCTGTATGACTTGAGTATTCCATCTAAGCTGTGGTGGGTGCCAGTTTGACATGGATCACTGGCTTACGATTTTGCTAGTCTTGAGCTCCGAGGGAGTTACAAATAATGAAGCCACTAGCTCCATGCAACTGAGCTGCATGCCAAAGAAAATGTAAACAGGAGCCAATTATTTAAACGCAATAAACTGACCATTGCCAATCAATTAAAAATGGGAGAGAATCAAAGTGGTGTAATTGCACCAAATGAGCCACCTGCTTTTCCTGCTGTACAGCAGATAGCTCTGTGCAGCAATGAAAATAAGGCAAAACCGTCTTTGAGCTGTGCTAGATGAGGCCCTTACAGTAAATTATGCTAGCAATATGAAGAAGAAGTCTTTGCTGGTTATCCTGAAAAATACTCAGAGTATTTCCCATATTTTTGATTACTGATTTATTTGGGTGGGGTTGTGTTTTGCTTTCCCAAAATGTCTTTTATATGGAACAAGAAGTAAAGAAAAAAAGCACTGAATAATGCAGTGGCAAAATCTATTACCATACCATTTCCCTGAGAGCACACCGATATTGATATTGCATGCATTATATTTGCCATTGCTGCTCATACCACAGAGACAAAGTCAGAGAGCAAGCTCTGTTCTTGAGCCTTTTATTCTGATAATATCCAGAGCCGTTCTTTCTTGCAATTTGCTTCTTATATGGCATTTACCATCCGGTAGGTGAGTGATATAGTTTTGTCCTATTTGATCTGGTCTTGCTTCTTTTTCATGCAGTTTAGAAGCAGAAGGTTCTACAGTGCCTGACCTAGAGGTTACGAACATCCGCAGTAACCCTGGAGAGGGGAGTCCTTTCTTCCCTTTGCAGCAATCTTCTGAGTGGCAGCACAGATACGTGCTACCACCTCTCTGATTCATGCCAGCTTTCAGGCTCTCTGGCCACAAAAGGAATGAAAAAACCCTTTGTGTGTTCTCTCAACTACCACCGATTTGGAGGGATATAGAAGGGGTTTTTTAGGATTGAACTGGAAGTGTTAAACAAAAAGGGGTTGTTTGCTGTTGACGATATTTCTTTTCAATCTGCAGCAGCATGAAATTCAATTTTTGTCTTTGCTGTTTATTTTTTAAAGTGAATTTAAATACCTCCTTCCCTCCTCAATTTCTTTAAACTCAGTACTTCTTTTGAATAATGTGTGCAAATGTATGTATGTATATTTTCTTAGTTTATGGGGTTTATATTTATGGAGGAAAATTATATCAGTGCCTCCACAGCAACGTGACATGTTCTATGATTTCATTTAGCAAAATTATGTTTATCTTAGACCCTGAATATTGCACACAGTTAAATACTTTAAATGTATTTTAAATTTATTATTAAATAAATTAGGATGTGCTTATGGAGAAGTATCTGCTTCACATGCTTAGAAAAGTGTTTCTTTATAGTTTCCTCAGCACTTTGTTTACTTAAAAACAGTGAAAAAATAGATTCAACTGCTCAAAGCACGAAAACGGAAAAAAACACACATTAACATAAAAAAATTAAGGGCTATGGGAGCAATGCTATCCCAAAGAAGTGAATATAATAAATCCGTAAGAGAAAATTTTATCTCGTGACTTGAAGAACTTTCATCCTTTGCAGCAGGAGGAAAACTAAGCACTGTAAGATAAATATGGAAGCAGCACCATTTCCTCTTAACAGTTCTGTTTCCTCCAGGCACCCTCATGGCCTCTAAAGAAGAATCTGTGCTTTGGTATTTCATCATGTTGTCAGAATATATAACTGAAATCACGGGCCCCTGAATTCCAGCTTTCCTACGTGCTGAGGCTCACTCTAATAAGTTCTTGTTGCTTTGAGAGCTTCTCTTGTTTCTCAGTTTTTCTTGCTCTGTTCTTTCACCTTCACTCATGTTCTTCTCAGTGAAGAACACGTGCTGCCTGTGCCCTTACTACACGGCACGGGCCGAGTCCTTCACCTGTGTTCTCCAAACGCGTGCACATAGAGGCAGGTTTTCATCTCTCTGTCTTGATTTGCTTTAGAAGCAAAACCTAGCAAGTGTTTTGCCTCTGGGTTATAAGATTATTAAAAAAAAAAAAAAAATCAGAACTGTGTACTAAGCTACTTGCAAGGAGCAAGGCATTCTTAACGCCAAGTCCTGCAAACAGTCACTAGTTGCTCACTGGCAGGAGGCTGATTTGCAGTCAGGCAGCACAGCCTCCAAATGAAGAAGACTTTTCTGTTTAGTTTAGGCCATACTTCCTTATTTAAGCATTCGTTTTAGTAAGATATTGTTTTTCTTTTTTTTTTTTTTTTTGGAAAGGTGTTAAATCTACACATATTTAAAATGTATGTTTATTTTCATGTGGATTTTTACAGTCATCAATTTCTATTCTGTTAATTTGGCAGTGTTTCTGACTAGGTATATGCTTTGGAGATCAGTGATAGACTGAAGGAACAATTCAAATTGGAGTTAGTGGATTCGGGTTTGGGCAAATGCAGCTGTGGTGTAGCAGTTCTGCAATATAGCAGTTCTTCTCTGAAAAGTAATCCTCTTTAATGATGATTTATTTAGTAAAAGAAAGAGTAAGCTGAAATTATACCCTGTGATTGTGGGATAAATACCCAAAAAGTAGTCAGATAGATGAATAGACATATTTTGTATGGGCAGGCAGAAGACACTAAAGGTAGGAAAATGAGCTATTTCCAATAATTATCTCTGTATTGGCTGCCATGTGCACTGCAGAGCATATATGAGGCCTGCACACTTAATCTGCAATTTCTAAATGAATAATATGTAAGTGTACTGCCCTGAAGAATGACATTCCATTTTCAGCACAAGACAGCTGTCAGAAAGGCAACAACATAGCAGACTGTCTAGTGCAGGCTTACAAGCAGGTACAAAAGAACCGAATAATACCTGTCACTTCCTTCTTGTCATGACCAACAAGAAGGGCCCTCTTCTGTTTGGGTTTTTTTCTTTTTTTCTTTTGCATTTGCCAGATGTGCATCTGGTACCTGTGCTCTGAAACTCCTGCACTGTTGTGTGGTATGTTTTCTGCTCATATTTTGTCCATATGACATCTAAAATTAATGCCTTAAAATGGAGTTTCAGCATGGTTACGAGATTATATTTCTGTAAACATTACCACTAATTTAATGCAGTGTATAAGTATATGGGAATCATTTTACCCACTGAAGGAGAAACCCAGGCATGTGTGCTATGGAAATGAAGTTGTCCTTCTGTATGCTGGAAATGCAGCTTGAGTTGTAGGTTTTGTACAGGCTGCGCTTTGGAGCATCTTGGCAATCAGGAATAGCTGAACAATACAGGCAAAGATATGCGATGACAAGTTTGTTTTGTCAAAATGGTGTAATTTAGTTTTATGCTTTTCATTTATTTTCTTGGTGGTGAAAGATAGTAGTCTGACAGCTTCTGGATGCTAATAATCTGTCTGTCGATGAAGGTGGGAGAGCCAGAGCAGCAGCAGTATAGGATTTCTTAGTGTCTTGCTACCTCCTCACAAGGATCCTCTCTAGACTTTAGAAACTAGTTTACTCTTCATACCGTTCAACACCGTCCCTTCTTCCATCCTTGCAAGAATGCCAGACAGGCTGCATAGCAAGTGTCTGAGTTAATGAACATCTTTTCACCACAAGTGAACTGTAATCACCATTAATTTCTATGTAGACCCCCAAGTAATGCATAGTGTCAATAATTAGGGCTTCCTGTATTATTGGCTTCCTTTGCTTGGTTCTTTGGAACACTTCTTCCTTTGTTCTATGGACTTAACGTTTGCTTCCATGGTAAGAAACTTATTACTCCTACTTATTATATTAAAAACCCCAAATTGTTAACTGGTGACAAAATATTTGAAATTTTATGCATTGAAGATGTTTAAGCTGTTGTAATTGTCAGTGATGGTATTTTGCACTACCAAGTAGAAATCTATTGGTGTGCTTAGAATCAAGCTGAAAGCAACAGAGTACATCGGTTAATATAGCCTGTGCTGCTGTTAATATAGCCTGTGCTGTCTTAGAAGTTTAATTTTCTTGAACCAGATTCATACTCAGTAGTAAATACATTGCAAAGCACAAGACTGGAATTTACTATGTCAGGAAATGGACAATAAAAAGGTTTTCACTGAACCGTATTTGGCCCCTGAAGTTACACACAATGGAGATGCACATTTAAGTTTTGGTAAGTTATTTTCTATTAGTTAAAGATACACATAGTCTGTGTTTGTCCTATGACTGAGGTTGAAGAACATTGCTCTGTAGAATTCAGTGACCAGATGTGGAAGTATGGCCAGTTAAGAGCACGGTGACGTCAGAAAGCCTTACCCATGTTATCTGCAGCAAGAGCAAAGCTCTCTTGTGAGATGCTGTAATACATAGCATGGACTTGGGCATCTAGATGGGCTTAAAATTAGGTCATGGGAAGCAGGAGGTTATGTTCACTGACTACAATCAGTTGAACAAGACATGGTTAGCTGCAAACAGTTATTTAAAACTGAAATATAATCACTTCAGAAAGGGTAATCTGGAAGCCTTTCTTTCTGCAACACTGAGTTAAGTCTGTCTGAGTGAGAAGAAAGCTTATTTTCTAAAATCTCAGAAAGACATTAGCAATAAAATAACACTCTGGAAATGACACCTTAACACAGAAGCACCACAGTGTCTTAGGCTACTGTTTTGACTACAGATACTGCAGTAGCTTTTATAAGGAACAGGGCTGAAAGGCTTTTACCTTCTATTACATTTACAAGATTCAAAACAAATCAAAACTGGATTTGAATTTGTGATTGAATTGGAACCCATTTATACCGAGCTTTAACACCATTCATTGTAACAGAGAATCTAGAATTGATTCAATGTGTTGCAGTGTTCGGATTTCAATGTAGTTACGGGCTTCATCCACTGATCTTTGAAGTGTATTACAAAATTCCTGTTTGTTTTTAGTGCTGAAGAATCGGGTATTTTAAGATCATTTCACAATAATGCTTTCTCTGGCACATCCTGTGTTATAGTTGTTTGAATCCTCTTTAGAAACTTTCCGATAGGTGTTGAACCTGTCTACTTTGAAAGTTACTGGGTGAGAGTACATTGCTCAAAAACCAAAACTCATTCCAGGCTTTTAAGGAATCTGTCTGCCATGTACCTTTCCAAGGATTTGCTCCTTTAGTATTTTGTTTGGGTTTTGTTTGTTTGTTTGTTTGTTTGTTTTCTTTAACCTGGATACATTATCTGTTTTCTAGTTTGCTCCTGAACCAGAATCTTCACACTGGAAACACTCTCAAATATATTTACTGAGACTAAACTCGTTATAATATCATCCACAGATTATATTCAAGCACTTTCAAACAACAATTTTGCAGTGTTCCACAATGATTTTGAGGTGGTTTATTACAACCCTCCCCTTCTGCCATCACTCCAAAGTTTAGTATCTATTTCCCCGTTAAATGAAGTGGGTTTTTTTAACTACATACATTTTAACATTTTTGTTTCTTTTGCTCTTAATGCTCTTAGATTGTTGTTTACTCTCTACAATACAGTAAGACCATCTACAAAAAAATATTAACTAGCGTGTCGAGTTGCCATATTAATTATATTGCTGATTATTTGTGTGAGTACATATTTCAATCTTTTAATGACCTTTTATCTTTGAGCATTTAAAGAAATGATTACATCTATTACAATGCAATGATCACATAAGAAATGGAATACAAGTACAAATATTGAATGGGGAAAGGTTTTTCCCAATATTTAAAGTGAAGTTAAAATTATAGCAGATGTTCCACATGGCAGACTGTAATAGTATTTGATTAACACATCTTAGCAGAATAATGAAGTCCACAGATTGATCAAGCAATTCTGGTGTATGAAATTGAAATTCGAAAAATTAATTGTGCTTTGAAACACCAAACAAGTGGTCACCACACTTCTTATTTTGAAAAACCAGTTACAAAGAATAAAGGCAAAAGAGAACGCCATTCTACTTGTAACACTAGATGTTGAATGAAGCAGGATGGGACCATTTCATCTCCATAGAATTCCTTGACTACTCTACAGAGAGCACAGTAACATCTTTAAACTGCCCTTGTCAGTGCACTTTTCAAGTGCCACCATCACTAGGAGGTCCAAGTGGATGTGCGACACAGTCCTTGGATCTAGAGGAATAAAATAGTCAAGCCAACCAAGACTGGAAAGGCTGAGCTTACCTTACAGGGGCTGGATTCTGACCATGGTTAAAGGGGGGAGAAAAAAGCTAGGGAAAGTGGTGTATTACTGCATGCCACACAGGCAGCACAGCTTACACCATGTACTGCTCTGTTTGTCTTGGCAGATCTGTGTGCGCGGATCTGGCTGTGGGCGTGATTCTGCCAAATATGGTCAGTGTTCAACTTACACCCATGTTTAGGTCTCTAGTTATGCGTTTGTCTACCATGTGCCTCTCTCTGCCAGTCCACAAAGCAATGGCTTTCTAGCCATTTCTATTCTGAACATAAGATAAAATTAATAATGTAAGCGGTATGACCATGTACTAAATGTTTAGTTGAAGCTGTGAGATCCAATATATTCGATATTTTGCCTGCAAGCCAAAAAGAAAATATACGCGTAATAAAGAAGCTTTTAGTGATGGTTGCTGCCACAAAATTAGATCAGAAAAATTATAGAGATTCTACCACAGTGGATTACAACATTTTATTGCTACAGGTTGCAACCTTTCATGGCATGCAGTGCAGAATGCCTCATGGTGACACTGAATGCATTTCATGACCTGTTTTTAGTGGCTTCTGGGACATCCTTTCCATAGCCAAATTTGTGTGCTCTCCCTTCCTGTTCATGTAGAAGCAAGGCACACATTGCAAAACACTGAAGTCCCATCTCATACATCTATAAACCATCTATGTCCAATTGCGTTCCTTTGTCCTTCTGATGATGCAAAAATCCAATAGTTCAAATAATACTAGTAACTTTTATGTATTTACACTTGTTGTAACTTATCAGCTAAAGATTCTTTACATCTGCTATAGATGTTAAATGCTTTTTTGTGTGGATGGATATAGTTAATTAATTGTTCTACGGACAGACAGATTTAGAGAAGTAAACACAATTCCATATACTATCTTTGAGTTCTGGATTTTACATTTAAATCTCTGAAGTGTATCTATGATGAGTAAAATCACAAGCAGAAAGAAATTTCCCTGTTTACAGTGCATCTGAGAAGGCTTCTAGCACATGTGGATTACAGCAGCTACCTGACATGGAATATTTTGCCCCCATGAAGAGAAGCAAAAGTAAACCCACCCTGCTTCGATTATCCATAATGTGAACACACTGAAATTCTACCTCTCTCTTCTTTGGAAGCAACATCTAGTTTTTACAAATTAGTTGTGCACTGAGATGCTGGAACTCCTGCTTTTACTGGAGTTCAAGAGTGGTCTTTCATTTTCTGGGGCTGAATGTGCTGATCTTAGTCCAGAACCAATTGTTTAAGCATCATGTTGACTGTGTATTCTCCTCCTCCTCACATTGTTTATATCATTGTGTGTTACACTCTCTGTATATCTTCCTTAGTTTCTCTCAGTTACGCTTTTGCTTTGTTCTGTAGTCTAACACAATACAAACCTTTTTTTTTACAGTGTTTCTTATCTTTCTTCTCCTTTGTGTAGCCTGTATTTTAATGATCCCATTCCCTCTTTTCCCTGCTGCTGTTACAATTTTTATTTTCCTGTCTGCTTTGTGGGAAGACTGTTCCATATCATCATTTTTATTCCACTGCATTTTCTTCTTTTAGTCAAGCAGTTTTCTGTTCTTCTCTGTAGAATTACACTTTATGACTACCAGGCCATGTGTAGAACAAACAAAGAGAGTAGCGACAGTGCCCATAGCTTACTGGACGTAAGTATAGTAAATTTTCTGAGCACGTTTCCATGCAATCATCAAAGTAAGTTGTTGCAAATATCTCAGTACCATTGTAAGCCCATTATTTTGATTTGGAATGCTTATAGCTCTTGCGTTTATCCTAGTGCATACGAGGGATGGTTTATAATAAAGAAATGCAAAGTGTTAAGCATTTTCAAGTTCAAATAATTACACAATCATTTTTAATGCTGGGCCACCGTTTCTGAGGTTCTGTCAGAATGTTCTTTGCACTATATGAATCCTTCTTCTTAGGACTTTGTAAATTTGGCAATAGATTGTGCTTTGTTGGAGAAACTGGAATCGTGTATGCCTTGTCTGTATGTAAACACATACATATATGCAGAAATATAATTCAAATTAAAAACTGAGATTTTTTTTTTTGTATGAAAGGATTGGTTCATTGGTAAGGCATATAAGTCAGTGATTTACCATGTTGTTTTTTTTTCTGTGTTCAAAGAAGATGTCTTTTAAAGCAGAATTTCAATGCATTTAAACCATTGTCTTGCAATGAGATCTGAATACAAACCCTGTCCCCCTGCGAGGCCTGGTTAGAGTCAAGCTGGGTCTTGCAAAGGAAACACTTCCTTATTGCTAAATCATCTAGGTAATAAACCCAAGGGTATTTTATAATCCTGTATATGCTTTCCTGTTTAATATAATAATCTATCAGAACTGATAAGGTGTTAGATAAAGTATAGGTTTTTGCATATTAGAAAGGAACCATTTTAACAAATGAGTGACAAAGTTAGCATGAAAAATTCTTCTATAAAGACAGCAGCAAAACACTCTAGCAATTTTACCAGCCTGGAAGAGTTATCTGACAGTATTTTTAAATGCACAGGGATCTAGCTAGAAAAAATAGGCCTAAGCATAGTTAAACCGTTGAATAAATATCGAAGTTCTGGCAAGTTCCAAATATTTATATAAAGCTTTTATGGTTTAATAACTGTATGGATTTTGGAATGTTTTCATTTACATATTTACATGACTGTTTTTCAAATACCTGCAAATTTGGATCTACTGCACTAAATCAGTCTGTTATCTGCTGAAGCCTGAACCTGAAAAAAATACTGTCTTGACGTAATAATAAGTACCAGATTGTGCAATGAGACTTGAATTATCAGTGAAATAGAACAGGATGCTGTGAATCACATTTGCATGAAGAATTTTGAAATATAGTACGACTCATAGCAACAACCTTCCATCCCAAGGCTTGGGGCTTCCATCCAGTTTACATAAGCACCCAGCATGTAAAGCTGAAGTTTTTTTTTTCCTGGTTTTATGCCCAGTTAGGTACACACAGATCAGGTTATTAGGCAGTATTCAGTACGGTTTCTCTAGAAGCTAAATGTTCGTTCACAAATGTTTATCCATCCTTTTGAGAATTATGGTTTTACTAATACAGGAATAGATACAGTGACAAGACTGAGAGTCTTTTAAAAGTTCGTCATTTAAATGGCATGGAAGCGAAGCGCAGGCATCAAAGACTGCACGACCACTCAGGGATCTATCACAACGTTCTGCCAAAAATTGTGTTAGGGCTGGTCCTCTCTTTCTGTCATAGCCTTTTAGGCTGTGGGACTGAAGTGATGCATTAGGGTTGGACTAGATTTATAGATCATCTGGTCCATTTCTTTACCAGGATAAGATTGCTTCATAAAAGATACCTAGATAATTTGTTATTTAGCATACTTTCTGGTTTAATTTATTCAAGTCCTAGATAAGTCTCCCTAGAACCGTTTTGTTGCAAATGTGTCAGTGCCATAGAGTCATCCAGCTCGATCCCTTTGGCTCTTCATGATGGTTTAGATACACAGAGGGACTAAAACTGCAGTTTTTGCTGCATTTTTTGAAGGAACAGTCTTTGAGTGGAAAAAGATTTCTTAGTAAAATCATATTAATGAGAATGCATTTATATTAATGTATGAAATGTTTTTCTACTAGAATTTCAAAACAAATTACTCTAATTTTCTATTCATATTATTAATTTTTTCAGTTATATTGAGTGTTTAGTTTTTCTTCTAGTTCTCATATTAAAATAGTTGTATAATACATAGTATGTTTTACATTAAATATGTATTGTTCACAAGTAATAATATAAATTATTTTACACTAAACAAAAGTATGCAACAAAGTTCATTACTTGGATGTGGAATTTCAGATGTTCTGATTTGGAATGAAAATAAAGAAAATGTCCTACAGGGCTGAAATTTTTTTTTCTTTCCGTCTCCAGGAAAGACTTGTGGCTCTCTATCTTTTCCTGTAAAACAGTCCTTAATTGGTGAAAATATTTACTGTTTTGGGCATTGTGCCTTCTGCTGGCTTGCTATTTCAGCCTTTCTGACACTAGTTCATTGGCTCTGAGTTATTGGCCAATACTGTTTTCAGCCAATTTCTGTTATCAGCAGAAATACTCTTGGTGGCCTCTGAAAACTTGAAATGGCCAGTTTTTGCTGTGCAAAATGGCACTGTTTCAGTAAGGTGCTGATTCAGGATGCTTAAGCATGATTTTAGATATCTGAGTAGTTCTGTTAAAGTCGATATGACTTACATGTGATCAAATACTCTGTTGATATGGAATCTAAAGAGTTTGCAACATGTTATGCAGCTAGGAGACCCTAAGACAAATGAGTGACACAAGGATAAATTCCTTTCCAAATTTATGGAAACTGACTTTTCTGCCAAAGATTTTTTCATAAAAGAATGAAATCAGTATCCTACTGATACTCTTTTCAAAAATAAAATATTCAAAATGTGGTAGAAATAATATAAACACAGGATTTTCAAAGTAGTTGCTGTACTTGTTATGATCCAGAAAAATAGCGGGAAGAGGGAAGAATATTAAAAGCTACTTCAAGTGCTCCAACTGGGCCTTCAATATGGCACAGATAACTTCATTTAGGTAAATTCAAACTTCAGAAGCTTTTTGTAGCCTAATTAGACTGAGGTAATGAGTAGAGATTTACATTAGAGAGAGGCAAGCCTGTGAATTGCAGCCTAAGGAAAGCTCCTGTTATCTAGCAGAGCTGTTCCTCCAGCAATAGCCTGGGAAATAGGAACCCCTAGAGGTTAAAGATTTAAGAATCAGTTGCAAAACTTTCCTTTTCCAACTGATAGTATGTGCACATGACCAACCACGTTGAAAGTAAATTTCATTACTATATATTTTAATATTCAATATTAATATTTTAATATTCAATATTTCCTTTTTCGTAAGAAAAGGTTACTGTTCTTTTTCTCATGCTACCCATGCATTTGAATATCCATAACATTTTTACATGAAGAATTCAGTTATGATATAAACACTGCATGTTTTGCCTTTTTATTAATTGACTTGCTTCTCTTCAGCCTTATAATGCCTTCTTTGCGGCAGTAAAATGGATTATGACTGAGCTTGTCTTGTAAGTAAATTTTACCAAGTACTTAATATTTGTATGAATTACTGAATATTTATACTTTTCAATACTTAATATTTCTTCTTTTTGCCTTTTACATACACTGTGCTGCTTTTATTATATGATTTTAAATATTAATATTTGTCTTTTTTTTTGCTTTCCAATTTTGCATTGTTAAAATCTGAGAAAATTTTCACTATATGAATGCACAGTTATTACACTATTCATGGTCTTCACTTATATCTGTATGTCTTTGCTTAGTAAGTAGAGCAGATCACAATACACAAATCAAATTTATGATTATGGTTACCCTTAAATTTTACATAAATGTTTGGCTGTTAGTAATGCAGCTTGGGTGGTCTGTTGTCAATATAGCAAACTGTTACAGTGATAGTATTGTCACTTCATGAATTTCTGTAAAATTGACCTTTTACAGTATATACCAGGTAAGGTGTACTCTGGATGTTGCTGAATTTTCTTACCTAGCCTAATTCTTCTAACATTTCCAGTTAATACATAATCAGAGAGATTGCCTAAGAAACCACAGAGAAAAATAGGGAGAAGAGGAAGCCTTAAAATGTTTAATTAACTTGTATGCTTTATTATTGTTCTTATTAGAGAGCAGAGTCACAGATCTAAGTGAATTTTATCTTTATTAAAATAGAACTATTTTTTGTCTTGTAGTAATTTTGTTTTAATTGTAAATGGTATGAGCTTTCATCAAGTTTAGAATAAGAGTTAAGAAGAATTAACTGAATGGCTCTTGGCAGAGGGCAACTGATCGATCTTAAATGCAACATTCAAAGTAAATATCAGGGAAAGTAAATACCAGTCTCAGGATAAAATGAGATGCCAGCATAGAACAGCTGCAAAAATTTTGAGAAAATTTCTGTGTTTTTAAGTATTGTAGTTTCGTGTCCATATGATAAATTGGATGGTGGTTTCACATTCTTTGCACTTACAATAACTGACAGGCTGGCACATTTCAGTCCATTCCTCAAAGCAAACACAGTATATTTTAGTGAGAAAATGCATTCTCTACACAGCTAGTTACCGTTGGTTAGACTCTTAATCTTTTCTGCTCCTAGAAATAAAACAGTTTTAATATTTTAGTTCCAGAATTAATATAAGGAAGTATTTTATGTGTACTCCTGTACTGTAGCCAGGACAGTTATAATCCTGTGGCATGTTACTGGGGAGTCAAATACCTGCATAATGAAGATACAGTGTTCAGTAAAAATCCTGTATGCTGCCATGCATTGAGAATGTTAATTGATGCTTCAAGTAAGTTCAATAATTTTAATGAATAATAGGTAAATATATGATTCATTGATGGGGTTAATTTCAGAAAAATTTCTCAGTGGTAATCCCAGAGCTATGCTAGTAACATGAATTTCAGTTCTATGTTAGTTTATATTTAAAATAGGATTAATGGTATTGAGCTACTGCCAGTTTAGTGTACAGAAAACATTTTGTGGGATAATATGAAAACTAATCATTTCTCTAGGTTTCTCGTGGAATTTAATCTATGCAGTTGGTGGCACTCTGATCTAACAGCAAAAGGTAAGTGTAATTTTTTTCTGGGCCGTAATTGGATTTTTGGAATTCGCACGTGCATAGGATGTTATAGATTAAATAATAGATATCTGGTAACAATAGTTTGTCTCCCATGTCAGCATCCTCTTTGTTAATGTTTCCCAAAAGGCAAGAGAATTATGGTCATCTGTGAATAACCACAAAGTGCTTGTGTGTATTCTAATACAGTACACGACTATAATGGAAAAGTTACAAGAGTAGGTAATGATTAAATATGTTTCTTAAAAACATTTCCCTTCATTCCAAAACAGTCTTTGTGAATAAGGCAATTACACTGGTCTTTTTCTTCTTATACTGGTTTTGTTTTTTTTTTTGAGCAGCTGTAATATGCGGGTGGAGGTTGTGCTGAAAAATGCCATTTCAACATAAGTCCATGGGAGCACGGTCATCTCAATATAATTTTATATAAAAACAGTTTTTAAGGATTAAGATAGTAAATGTAGTGCTTTTCTTTTTCAACAAGACTAGTTAAAACTGTGTTTTGTTTCATCATTGCATTTAAAATAGACGTTTAAAAGTAATAACATCTGGATGAATTAAAATTCAATTTACTTCAAATAATTTTTACAAATGTGGAAGCTTCATTCAAAATAATGGAATTTTAACAGTTCCCATAAGAACTGGTAGTTTTCAGTGTTAATTGTCTCTTACATTTTAGCAGACTTCTTACAGCATTTCAGAAGTGTTTCCCAAAAGTAAAGGACTAATTTACAAGAGCAGTGGTCTTCAATTGGTTATTTCATAGGCAAATTATACTGCAGGCCATTTTCTGATATAATGATTTATCCTCATATTTGCAGATTTGCATATTCCTCAGCAAAACCAGGAGATAAAATTGCTACTTTAGGCTTCAGTTTCTATTATTGCATTTCCTGGATAGGAGGCTGTCATTATGCCAAGACAATATCCTGTCTGAAGTTAAGGTATCAGGAAAATGGAACACACTGATGCCCTGGAATATTCCAGTATCCCCTGTAGTAAGAAGATGCTGGAACTCTTCTAGCAGAGACATCTACCCTGGAGCAACCAGAAAGTATGGCAGTAAATGGCAAAGCACGTCAGGCTGCTGCCCAGCGTGTTGTAAATCCTGGGCAGGGAGCAGGGGAGGCTGAGATGGGTGTCTGCTGGAGGGGAAGACTTAATAAGAGCCTCCTTTCTCATACTGATGGAAACTGTACACTGCATTGCAACACTGAATCCAATTCTTCTGTGACATGAGCAATGAGCCCAACGTAGATTGGATGCACATACACAAATAGAGCGTCATGAGAACCAGCCAGACCATATTTGCTTTCGGGGCTGCTTTGTAGTCAGTAGTGCCTAGACAGGTCTTCTAAAAACCAAGACTAACTTTCTAGCGATTTCCCTAGCTGTGATTAAAAATGTCTCTTTTGCTGGTGGCTGCGAAGGACAGCAGGGTTTGCTGTGGTAGACTCAGAAAATGCAAATCTATTCCTTATATCTGAAAAGGAATGGCAGGTATGGCAGTCTTAGCCCTTGGTGTTTGCAGAACAGCACAGTGTAGGAAAGCAGCCAGTGTAGGAAAGCAGTAATATCTAATAAGATATTTTTTCAAGTGTACTGCACAAATATGCCTTAATATATCCTGACACGAAACATCCAATGGCACTTGCACTGTATGTTAGGGGAAATATCCTTTAAAGACAGCACCCCTCTTCATCTCATGAAAATGAGTGGCTGTTTTGCATTTTAAGCATGTACTACGTACAGAAGCACAGGCGTTAATAACTTGCAAACTTTCTTAAAGACAAAACTATCATTACAGCACTTTGACAGACAAGTGTGATTGAGAGATTTTCATTCATACAAGTTTTAACTACACAATTCACTTGCTCCATTTCTTTGATGAACAAGACTATTGGAAATGCCCACTCATCATGCTTATTATTAATTTTTATGGTACTGCTTGCCCCCTTCAAATTTCATTACTTAGCAAGTGATAGTTGTTTGAAAACCAACACGTAAAGTAGAAGCGAGAGCAATTTCCCAAGAGACAAGTCAGCATGAGAGAAAAGCACATACTTTGGTATGTTCTTCTGTAGGTGCTACGTTACCACTAAGAGCTGTAATAATTATGGTTGCACTTCATGAAGTTAAAACTAATCAGGTTGTGCATCTTTTTTTACTTAACAATGGTTAACAAAACTCAGAAAAAAAAATCTGTTCCTCTAATTGGGAAAATGCTTCTTGCTCCTAATTGTGCCATCGAGAAAGCATCACATATTATGAAGATTCTAGAGGGTCCCCACGCACCTGCCAATTTACTGGACCCTAGTATGAAAATTCTTCTGCACAAGATCTTGTCATCTCAATCACATTTGTAAATGAGAGAGAAGAAACTGATGCCCTAAACCTTGGGCAACCCCATCATCTTCTGGGCTCTGATGAGCTGGTGGAAATCTGAGACCCATGGATCTTTGGTAGGCTCTTCTTACACAAGCCATATGTTGATACAAGTGAGTATAGACCAAAATACAGGTGATAAATTTCAGTCATTCTTGGCAGCAGATAAGGAGAACAGAAGAGGACTGTAGTGAAAACATGAGAAATAACAGAACTTTTGTGACCAACTTTAGTACCTCCTTTGAGATCTGTGCATTTGGGAGAATATGTTTTTAAAATCATGAACAGTTCAGAAATCCACATCCTTGTGCATGATTGCAAATGCAGTTTAGGTCATTCCCCTGGCACTGTGCAGTAGATACACCACCGGCTCTGAAACAGATTATCTTGAATGGACGATCTGTTGAGTCCAAGAGCGTGTTTAGTGTCATCTATTTTTGTCGTACCTTGTCTTGTTTTCTCACTTAGCAATTAGTTTAAGATACGCTTAACATTTGTGCTGATGTGCAAGTGTGTCTCTGTTAAGGAAGAATCATGGAGTGGGGAGGAAAAAGAAAGGGAATGAGTAAGAGACATTGTCCAACATCAGTGTGAGAGTCAGAAGAGCTGCCTTCGGTCCCCAGCTTTGCTGCTGTCCTGTAGCTTGACCTTGAACCAGCCTCTCTGCTTCCTGGTACCTCAATTTCCTAATCTTTAAGATTTAAATAGTAACACTTTCTTTTCCCTTGCACTGCAAGGGTTGAAGATTAGAAGTGTTATGGAGTCTTAATTATTACTATTTTTGGAAGCAGAGAACAAGCATTGGTCATCATTGGGCAAAGTAACACTTCTGTCCCCCACCCACAGAGTTGTTCTGACTGCTGAAACTCTGCAAAGATTCCCAAGCTGTAATCCAAAAAAAGTGTTTTGGCTTCAGTAAAATGTACCAAAATTTAGATATCAGATAAATGTAAACCCCTATACATTCATAGTTAAAGATGCACAGTATTGCTGAGATAAAAATGACAGTAAGTCCATCTTGAATCTACAGAGAAAGAGCAAAAGCTTGTGCATAAATGTAAAGTAGGTTGGCAATGACTAACCATGAATAACCACTGTAACAGTTATGTCTTACAAAATTACATTCCATGGATAAACTTTTTTTTTCTTTTTAATTGAAAAAATAGTGTTATGCACTGCCTAGGAAATCTCACAGGGTGGCAGAAGCTGAGTAACATTTCCGTTCCCTGTGAGCTCTGTTGTTCAGAATTTTGTGTGCTGTTCTTCCCATGTTAACATCAAGATATTTTTTCTTGTGCCTATAGCGCAGAGGTTGAAACAAACCCTAGAGCCCTGTGATACTGAATATCCAGCTTTTGTTTCTGAACGCACTATAAAGGAGACCACGGGGAATATTGCTTGCGATGACTGTTTCAAGTAAGCCCTTTCAATTTTTTTATACAACTGTTTGTGATAAAGCAATAAAACTGAGTTATTCAAGGTTATGTTAAAGAACGTACAAGTCTGTTATGTTTTATCTTATATAATGACCTCTGTCAGGGTGTCATTTCTGTTATTGCAGGGGTCATTTAAAAGTTGAATATTCTTAAATTAAAGCAATGCCTATTATTTTCAATGAAAAATTGTAAATCCAGTAGAAGCTTATGCTAATTTCAAAGAATAGTGAACGTTTGAAGACTTTTATGGGAGACAGGCAGCATTCTGAGGGCATATTCTGTAAAGATTTAGATACAGAAAGATGACTGCTGGTAGCACTCCTCTACAGGAGTGAAGCCCTGCTGGATAGGTTAGAAGTTCCCTTGTGGTACAGAGAGATCTGGTTGTTTTACGTGAGTGCCAAACAGTGTTTCCTTATTAGAATTACCAGGCTGAGAGTGGGAGAGGTTTAAATCTATCCTCCAAATTTGCAGTGCTGGGAAGCTAAATTAATAGTAACAAATCTCACATGTCACTACAGCAACCCTGTCCACTCTACCAGTGGTACCATAAACTTGTCCCTAATAGGGTTAAAAGAAGAGAAAGGCTTCAGTCTAGCTTGCCTCCTTCATACTGGAAATGTCTTTTTCTCTGCATTTAGTGCCTATGTGCAGTGACATTTTTAGTGTAGTGAAGGTACATTTTAATTGAATTGCACAGGTATAGTTAATGCAAATTTCTGGACTTCAGTAAGTCTCTTAATTGGATTTTCTTTATGCTGAGAGGTCATAATCACAAAGGTGATTAGTATTTACAGCAATAATTTATCTATCAATATAAATGTCAGGAAGAATTTACAAGTTAAACAAATATTGTTACAACTCTTGCTTTCCAGACGAAATCAATATGCAATTAGAAACTAAAGGTGAAAACTTCTTCTCTTTGAAGTCAGTAGATGTGCTTCTGGACTTGCTTCTAAATTTTCTCCTCAGAATCTTCATTTTTTTGGAACAGGATATAGAAGTAATTACCCCGGAGATATATTTTAAGTGCCTAATATTCACTTTTCATTTGCTGCTGACCAACTTTTAATTATAAGGGAATTATTCATGGCTAGTATGTATAAATGTTTTTATATGTCTTTGTGGGACGGAAGTATGAAAGTTCTTTGTAAATTGATCCTAGAGAACCCTTTAAGTGGTTCAACTTAACCTTGTTTAAGTTAACCCAACTTAAACAAGAACCTGTTTAAGTGGAACAATAGGTCCTCTTGCCTGAAAAGTACGAACTCAACAAAATCAATTTTTCCACTTGACATATCAAGTACAATGTATGTTACACTGCTACGAGTGCTTCATGCCATCACTGTAGAATTCAAGCAGCCTTGTTTTTCAATATTTTAGCAGAAGACTACTGAGAAGTGGTGCAACAAATTGTCATATCTCCCTGGAAGTGTTCAAGGCCAGGTTGGATGGGGCTACATGGTCTAGTGGAAGGTTCCCTGCCCATGGCAGGGGGTTGAAACCAGATGATTCCTAAAGGTGCCTTTCAAGCCAAACCATTCTATGGTTCTGTGATTCTGTTTAAATATTACAAACACACATGATTCCATGAAAAGTAGATTAATTTAACAGCACCAGGTTTTCTCAAAGGAATGCAGATTTCAGTCTGTCTTCTTAGGTAACTTCAGGTCAAAGGAAATAACTTTCAAAAATAACACAATTCTGCAATAATTGGACAGCACTGAGTTGGAAACTGAGTTTAGTGAAAATTATAGTATTTCAAAAATAATGCACTGAGATCTTTTTCATAGAAAAACATTTTGTGTTCCACAGTGGAACAAAAAAATAAAAGAAAACCCTGTAAGTTACAAACTGATCTCAAGGCACCCATTATTTTTCTCCACAAGCAATGGCAAAACCTAAAGAAATAATCCAGAAGAACTATTAGATTCTCATGGGAAAGTTCTTCATTATACCGTTTACCCACTGTCATTAGCAATCTACAAACTGCATCTAAGATTGCAGACTGCATTGAATTCCAAATAGTTTTGTTATAACCCAGGACACTTTCCCGCAGAACAGCTAAGGAATTTGACCCAAAGTCCTTTGTAGACCTACATCTTCTGACCCAGTTTTCTGTTTCATGGCCTCAGTACCAATAAATATTTTTATAAGCAAGGCTATTGCTTAATACTTAAGAATGACAGGCTCAATCGGTCAAAATTAGGGTTCAATCTTATACGCAGTGGGTCTTGTACTTGACACTGTGTTCAATGGTTAATCTGCATCTGTTGCACGCTGGGCTCTCAATTCAGAGCTCTTTGAGTCAGTGGGATTATTTTGTGTATCTTCCTTGAACTGTGTTATAGATTAATCTGTTTGTGATATATATTTGCAAATCTTGATTACAAATACAAAATATATTTGTAAATATTTAGCTTAATATACATCCCCGTCTAATATTGCAAACCTATTTAAAAGACCCCGAAAAGGTCAGTATATTGTGAGCAGGTTTGCAAACAAAAGTTGTGCAAATACTCTGGTGCAAGAATGTTTGCGTCACACATTACTCATTCCAGTCACTGTCTTTTGTTCCTACAGTGTCAGGCACTACTATAGAACCCTTGTCTGAAAAAGGAGACTAAAAGCACTCTCTTAGTAGAGGTAAAAATGATGACTGATGTTAGCTGAAACCATATATATAATGTTACTTAGATAAGACCTTTTGGAGCACAAATATTGTGTTGTTGCTAACAAAGTCACAGTCATAGTCAACAAGGTCACAGAGTGAGAGTCAGAGGCTCAGTCTTACTCCATCCTGGGTGTGCTGTTACTGATCTTGTAGAAATACTCTGCACTTCACAGTTCCTAAGGGGAACAGCTACCATCTGTAGTTATGAAAACCAAGCCTTGTTCTTATAAACATTTCCAACCATAATTTTTAAGCATGGGAGTTGCTTGTATTTAAATCAACGTATCCCCACAAAGAAATCACAGGGTGGAAAGGATTTTTAATGAAGTTATTAGTTCATAAATAGCTGGCCCAACTTTTCAGCCATCTCTGAAAACTTGCTTAGTTAATGGAAGGGCACCTATACACTTAAGCAGACTAAGTCAGGCACTGAATGTATACAGACATATAAAGTACACCCCCTGGATGTAAACTCATCTCTTCCTAGCAAAAAATAAATGCTACTTTGGGATACTTTGTAATGTTTAAAAATAATTTTCAAAAATATAGGTTCTATTAAGAAAGCAGGAGCCTAAAAGAAAGTAAGAATTAACATAAGAATGTCATTAGGGTCAGGGTTTGGCTGTCCCACCCCATAATTTGTTGTTATTCGATATCCCAACAATTATTAAATTAATCTGTTATTTATATAGCAATCGAAAACAAGTCAACCCACATTTTCTAAGCACTGTCAACAAGAGAGAAAAACTGGGATATTTTAAAAATCTGAAATGCTTTCATATTTTCCAGTAAGCTCTTCCCTTTTATAGCAAAAAAAAAAAAACCTGAACAGAACAAAAAAAGAAACAACAACAAAAAAAGCCCAAAAAGCGTTACTTCTGAAAACTCAGATGATAAACTGTTGAATGTTCTAAGCAGCTTCAGTGCTGGAAATAGTTAATTCCTAAATAGAGGTGTTTTTTCTTCATCAATATTGACTGACACGCTTTCTGTTGAATCAGAACTACACTAATGCCAAATGCACTGGGTATGGATTTTAAAGGTGTTGTGCTGCTTAGAGATCTGTTTTTGATTAGACATTAAGTTTAAAATCTTTGGCTAAGTAAGCGTCCCGATGCTGCGTGCAGTTTTATGAGGCATTGCCCCAGCGTGTTAGCCAATTTTTACTACAAGTGTCTCACCTGTCAACCAAAATTCTTCAGCAATTCTCACTGGTTACATTACCAGTTTTTGCCTTCTGATGATCCCAGCATTGCAAAGTTTAATTGCTGACACTTAAAAAGCACTAAAAATGTCTAAGGAAAGCATCCTTAGAAAAGCAAAGCTGTTACAAATTAGAAAGGATGGGGGCTGTTATATTTGACCAGAGAAAGTTGCCTGATCTTTTTAGTACACCCACTCATCTGTTTGTAGAACAAACAAAAAAAGTTCTCTTAAATTGCAGGTCTTTGTTTTGCATGAAAATTTGGATGTTTTCATTTACCTGAAGTTAGGAAAATACTGTTAATTTCAGCATTAACTCAGGCTGCTCTGAATTTGGGTGTAGGACTTCTGTAGGCACAGCAACTTACGCAGCTGACCATTTATACATTAAGTACGTATTTTAAACTTTCAAAGTTGCAAGGAACCATTTGAGAGCGTGGTTGCCAAATTTGCACATTCAACGGTAAAAAATATGGGTTTACAAATCAGGCAGCAGTTGCACAGTCAAATGCTTAAAAAACTGCCCTTTTTACCTCTCCTGTTCCTATGTGATGACATATCAGACTTGGATGCAGATCAAAAATCTGGCCTTACTTCCAGTGACCCAGGGAGCAAAGCCCCCTTCTCTTTTTACTGCACCACTCATGAGTCCACAAGGTCAACATCAAAAACCCAGAGAAACTGTTTTGTTTCCAGTTGATTCTTTGTGCATAGTCTTAAGACACAACATAAAAAGAAAAGTAAATATGAGAACCCATATTCTTACTAGGGAAGCAAGGAAGTATGTAGCTACAATCATCCTAACCCTAGGATAGACTTATGTGTGTGTTTTAATTATACAAATGAATGTGAGTGTTCCCTTGACTTTGTTGTGTCTCACATGTAAATTGTCTGTTAAATTGATAGGATCTACTTATTTGTTTAAAAACTGTACTGTGTATTGTATATTTGACCCATTGGAATGTTAGTAAGCAGACAGTTATTCAACAGGGAAAATCATCAATAAACCAAATGCCCTCTCTTGCTTTCTTACAGTATGGACATTGAGTGCTGTTCATTGTCAATAAAAAGAAGTAAATAGCAGTGCAATTACAGTTCAGGATGACACAGAACCTTTCATGTGGATTTATAATGGCCAATTCCAGACTTGTCTACTGAATGCGCTTATTTGGCAGTAGTAGATAAATAACAATACAAATTAGATTCAGATTTTTCGGGGCACGAGTATAATAGTGTCAGGAATAGTGCAATCTGCAGACAGTGAAATGGTAATGGTTTTTAAAACCAACTTAAACTTGAGACAGAGCACCATTTGCTAAAATATTTCTGCATTTCTTGCTTTGTAGAAGCTTGCCAAACTGCTGTACTTGATCGTGTTTAAAATGTGTAAATAAATTTGCAGTTCAATTTCCCATTAAATAAATAACCATTTGCCCTTTCAGATGCAGTTAGTTTACTTCTAAACAAATCAACTTGCCACATAAACCAAGCAAAGCATCAAGGGCCAATTTCTTCTCATTTGGAGGTTTATCTACGTACATCAGAATATCCCTGTAGATTTCCTGGAGTAGTTTGGGCAGTAAATTATATTCAGTCTTCTAGAAGACATTTTGTATTGTATTCATTTTACTGTAACCATCTTTTAGGGCCCCAAAGAAAACAAAATGTTCTCTAAATTTCACCATACTTTGTTCAGACTGTATGGTTTTTGCATGGTTGCTTTTTCAGCACTGTTTCGAAAATCACGTGTGATACCATGCACAGAAGTGGCTTTGACCTATGCCCATGTTGAGTCAGAGGTGTGCTGTACTCAAGCTGCTCACTGCTGATCTTGACGGTCTTGAACAGATTTTAATTTCTTAGAGCTTGCTTAGTGTGCATGGAAATCAAGGAGTGTCTTCAAGGGCAACTCAGTATTTTGCATACCTTAGTAGTTAATTATTGAATCTCAAGAATAAAAATCCTAGTCTGTAGAGTCATCTTGCCTCCTCTGTTTCGAAAATCAGATCTTCCAGACTTGCAGAATACTTAAAAGCGTTCAAAAGTCTTCATGTTTACGGCAATAGCACTATTGGTACAAACTTGTCATAGCCAAAACTCCCAAACTCTACAAGTTCCCAAAAGACTTTTTTTTTCCTGTTCTTTCCTTATAAAAAGTATCAAAGTATGCAATTTAAACTGCTAGAATTGTTTATTAAAGGTCTTATACTTAGTTTAAAATCCTATGTTGTGTTACCTACATATCTCCTCTTGCATGCTGAGTAATGTCCTCTTCACTCCAAAGGCAACACTGATTATAATGTTTGTTATGCAGGTGCAATTTAAAGTCACTGTATGGGTAATTTAACTGTACCCTTTGATAATGTATATTTTGAATGACCAGTTCAGGAAACACTAAATTACTATTTTCATTTAAAAAAATAGGTCTATGAAATAATAGGGCAGGACATATATAAGTTACAAGACAGATCTGTGCCTGCCAGTCATTAGTTTAACAACCCTTTGGACAGTTTCCAAGGGTTTTTTGTAGTTGTTTGCTTGGGTTTTTTTCCTCCTTCTTTTTTTTTTTTTTTTAATAGACAAAGATTTTCAATGTTCCTTCTTTGTTTCAGAGCTTTCTTAGTGTGCTTGTTGAATTCAGGAGTATTGTAGCTGCCTATACACAGAATGTCACTTTATATTGAAAACAGTCTTTCATTATTATCTCAGCTTCTGTATCAGAGTGCTCCCCTTAAAATAAAAAACTTGGAATTTGTTTATTTGGCTGAGAAGACATGCAAATCTGTGTTCAGATTCTCTATCTCAATTTGCTTGGCATTTAAATAAACTTAAAAGCTAGAGAATGAAAGAATCACTATGGATCAAAGGAGAAAAAGTATATTTAATGAAAAAAAAAATCTGACCCAGTAATCTTTTTCAAGGGGCATTTTTAATGGCGAGAAATATATCTTGAATGAGAGGGGGACTCTATAGAAGGAAGCAAAAGATGGGGAAATGTGTAGTGCTCTTTTCTTGCAGATATATGCAACTTTTTAATTCGAATACTCCAGAGCACTGACCATGTGGTCCATCTGTAAGTACTGCAAAATCTTGGAGATACATGGTTCAGCTTCCAGCCAACCGTTCTATTAATGCTGCCATTTGTTTCACTGTAGGGTTTTTTTTTTTACTGATAAGTATGTTGAGATGTGCTCTCGCTCTTAACTTCCCACTTCTGCGCTTACGTTTTCCAAATGAGCCTAGAGCTGAATTGCTTGAGAAGTTTATAAATAAAACTTCTGCATGGGAAGGTGGCGATCTCCACCTAGTCACTGTTTGTAGTTAAGCTCAATAGTGATAGAAATTGTAAATATTAATCTACTTAAAGGTCAACGTAATTTTAAACTTTTAACAAGTAGGAATAAAGATTAACCAAATGGTAGACAGTAGCTGACACAATAAAAGGATGCATTGTAATGACAGGAGATTTAAAAAGTTGTAGGAATTCCATAATATAGAGTGCTGAGTAGTAAAATTTATATCAAAGATGACCTCGAATAGGAAAACTTATTAAAATTGGAAAATATTGTAGTGAATTTTTAAAGTCAGGCATACTTGTGAAGAATTGCTAGGAATTCATTTCAGTTTATAATATATTCATATTATATTATAGTCTGATGAAAAGCAATGCAAGCATGACTTAGGCATCTGTGCATATAGTTCTTTATACAGGATTTGAGAGCTTAATTGGTATTTAATAGCCTTCAACTTGGAAAACCAACATGAATCTTAAGATTTGAGTGCCGTGCAGGGAACGTTTATAGATTACCTAAAATATTACAGAGTTTTAACTGTCTGTGGGGAAGATGACATGCAGTGCACTTAATTCATTCAGATGTGGCTTTATCAATCATTGCTAAGTTTATGTTTGCAGAAATAAATAAACAATATCCTTGCAAAGGACACTGTGGGCACATCTGATGAGCACTTTAGTTCTAAGATTTATTACAATTTAAATGTGAATCTCCTAATCATCTCTGACCTCCTTCTAATTGCCCTGCTAATCAGGTGCCGCTGTTAAAAAACAATGTCCAAACTTTAAGAGATTTCTGATATGACTTGCTTTATGCTAATTACTGTACCTCCATTAGTCATTGTGAGCCGTTTACCATAGAATCAGGCTGCCTATGGAGACCCACCTACACCACACTCTTAGCTCAGGTTTGTTGAGAGGTATGACCTTGATATAAAGTCTGTGGGATTTCTGAGCTTGAGTTCTTTGCAAAAATCTTGTAATCCATTTTAAACCTAGTGATCTGAAACTTCATTATCTTACATAGTTACGAGAGTGGGTGGCTGGACTAGAAAGCTTAGGAGCGTTGGCAAATTCCTCATTACGCAAGGTACTTTTTTCATCCTAAAGTCTGTAGGCGCAAAGCTTTTGAATATTTGTAACATTTCTAATATGCAGTTGCTAAGGTACTCTTATCTGAGCATCAGTTATTTGGGAACGCATCCCCTGACTGATAATGAAAGAGGAACGGCACTTCTGGTGTTTCCTATCTGAAACAGAGTGGTTGCCAACCATGCCACAGCTCTCCAGGTTGCAAGCCTTCAGCAAACACGGGAACAGTGAGGATGATGTTGGTCATTCAAATCCTTGATTCTAAACTTTGCGTAGGTATGTTTATACTGACACCAAATTGTGCTACAGTCAGTCGGGCTATATGTGGTAGCAATATTTTGCTACCATGGGGTCAGGTTGCAAGGCTGAGGCTAAGAGTTTATCTGTCTTTTTATATATATATATGAGAGAGCCACTAGCTCCTTTTTTTTTTCCATATACTTTAGCTGCTCCAGCTCTCAGAAATGTTGTTATTGGCATACGTATTATTTTTATAAATTGCAGTAAAGATATTCCATTCTCTATCATCATTTATTTGAAAAATGAAACAAACCAAAACAAACTCAAGTAGCCCAACTTGACTGTGATATAAACATTTCATTCATTCATTTTAAAAAAATGTGATAAGTGAGAGAAATGTGGATTGGAAATGTAGCCAGCAGCCTGGAAAGCACATGATAGGAGTTGGGAAACAGCACAGTGGATATCTGCCCTTCAGTTGAATGCTTAAAGTTTGTTCCAGACCATTAGGGTTGAACATTTGCAACCAACGTTTATGTGGGTAACACATATTTGAGTGCAGATTGCACAATATTTTCCATTTACCGTACCCTCGTGCTGGTATGTTTTTTCTTTCTCTGAAAAATAAGAAAGATCAAATCTGACAGGTATGAAATGTAATCCCAAAGTAACAACTAATCTTAATCCAAAATACTCAAACTTCGTTAATGCAGGTTTGCATTGAAAAAAAATAATGCTGAAAAGCCCAGAGGGAAATGGCTGAATTTACAGAGACGCTCAAGCATCAGAGTGCTCACTGTGGACTGAGTTGAGCACCGGGGAAATTCAGACTACTTTTTCACGTCTTTGTGCATGTGTTTAGATTGCCAATTTGAAAATATTGCCCTCAGTTTATTTCAGTTCAAACTACTCACAAGGGAATTCTTCCAGGCTTTGTAGGATTCATCTACCTGGGCGAAACAGCTGGGAGCTAAAAGACCTTATCTATTGCTTCCTAAAAATGATTGATATGATTATGAATGTGCAGGAGTGACATATGCTAACACAACAATGAGATATTATTCTAGTCCTAATTGGAATGTAAGTCCCACAGTCATCACTGTAACATTAAACAATAGTATTAAAGTGTTCCTGTGGTCATTACAGAAACAAACAAAAAATACACACATGGATTTTTTTTCCACCCTTGAATCAGTCTGTTAAAGCTCCTGAACATGAAATTAATCTGAACAGCCATTTAAATTTTTAGATTAAAATCCTACCAAAGCCATGTGGTTTTTGTGACCACATATTCTACTGCATAGCATCTGTTGTCATAAGCGTGGGTATAATAGCAGCATATTTTTCTAAAATTTTTAAAAAAGTATGTTATTTGTAAAATACACCATATAGATCAATAGTTTTTACTTATTGACAAATGTGTTCTAAAACAAAGCACGATAATGCACTATTTCCGTAGAAAACAAGAATTAAGTTTTACCTAGAAACACATAGTGTTGTTTCTAAACAAGTTGAATTGCTTTTAATGTTGGCGCTGTGCTCAAATTGTCCTCAAATTGCAAAGAAACGTCTTCCATTCTGCAGGGTAATGGGAAGGTATTTTCTCTAAATATTTTGGTTCCTCAAATGCAGTCTTATCCTGTAAGTATCTGCAGAGTTTCATGCTGCTTGTCATTCTTTTTTGTTCCCTCGAACACTTTGCAACCGTCTGAAGAAAGAAGGGGAATATGGATCTGAAAATCAGAGATTTCTCAATGTTATTGGGAGGTTTATTACCATTCTTTGTTGTTGAAACAAGACGTGTTAGTTTTGCCACCAGCTAATGGCAGCATGGTTGTAAGGTTGAAAAGGAAAATAGTTCAGTGTATGTGACCAATAAATGATAGTATTTGGAATCCTAAGTCCGAACAGTCTAATAGGACTGTGCCCTCTCTACAGCTGGATGGCCCATACAAAATATGCTGCATTCTACATTTTTCCTTAAGATCGCATGCCTCTGGGGCTTGGTGGCTGCTTATTAGTAGGGAAACCTCAGGTTTTCAGTATATATCCTGGCCAGAACTTAGTGTCAGTGGACAAGGAAATGGATTATCTCTCCTGCATGGAAATAGACTAAGCTGTTTAACAGACATATCGATTTCCTTTAATAGCAGATGTTACAGTCAGGTAGTAGAGAGTAAACAACTTAAAGGTTAAGTTTGCTTAGCTGGACAAGATGCATCTCTTGCATGTTTGAAATTGGATTATGTTAGCTTTGCCTGTTATGGATCCAGGGAAGTTGAAGCCAGCAGAATTTTGGAGAGATGTTAAGCCTTCCACATACAGATTTTGCACCTTATGATTCAGGTAGTTGTAGTGAAGTGATGACTTGAATAAAACAAGGAAATAAGTGACTTACAGAAGTGTGTGATCTTCAAGTTGGCTGGTAAACTGGTCTTCTTACTTCAGTAGATGTTGCAACCTGTTGTGCTGGTTCAGCCATCATCATTTTATGCTGCCATCAGTTGCCTGATCACACAGGCCAATGCTGAACTCAGCAACATCCCCTCACAAGTCTTCTTTCAGACAGTCCTGCCATAGGTTCCTGTGGGCCCAGCTCCTCCACTGCCCACTGTGGTGCCAGCATCGCCTGCTGGACAGAACAGACAGAGATGGCTCCCTTGGCAGCCCTTCACCTGGAAGGACACCACCATGAGAGCTCAGCAAGGTGCAACCAGCCCCAACAGAAGCCACACACAGACTGATCAGCTTCCGGTTACAGTAGCCCTGGCCTCACCCACCACCCCAGCCATGACCACCTGAGTGAGGGCAGAGCCACAGAGACACAGGAGGGCCAGGTTCTGCCTCTGCAACATGAAGCCAATAGGAAAAACGAAACACTCTGCTAGGCTGTGACTCATTCACAGGTCACCTCCAACTTGGGGTGCACAACTCAGGCCCCAGCACTTCACAGCCTCATGACTATGGCAGCCAGGAAGAAAAAAGGGTTCAGCTCTGCCTTGCTACTGCTGTGCCTGTTTTCATCAGTGGGGGAGATGCTCCAAAAATCCCTAAGAGGACACGCTGCAGAGGCCCCACAACAAAGCCATGTTCTTCAGCAACAAATAACCTTCTTCCCTCTGTCCCTTTCACACAGGGCACTGACACTGCACATCCTATCTGCCCTGCCCTTTTGCCCTGTTTTGGAACATCTCGCTCCTTTCCAAGGAGGTTTGTCCCTGTCCCAGCTGCTTTACCGATACTTTGGTACCCTAGATGTTCAGAGGCTAGAAGATTAAAGGAACAGAAAGAAGCACACAGTGTGCAAAGAGGGCAGTACAATTACCCTTCTAATGTAGGAACCTGAGTTACATGAATAAAGGCAGCTGGTGTGACTGCCCTTCAAGATTTGTATTACAGTCCTATTATGATGCTTTCCAAATTCTAGTCTATCTTAAGAAATTAGAAAAAAATGGTTCTCTGTGGTAAAAGGCACCAGACACACATTGAAAGTGTGCTTTCTTATCATGCTTTTATAAGCACGACTTTAGCAACTATAATTATGAATGCAATAGTACTTAAATTCCAAGTCTTTTCCTGTTCCATTCTGCAACAAAAAATTATTTTTCAAGGAACATATTAATATTTTTAGCAAATATTTACTATTTCCAAGTAAAACACAAAGCTGTGGGGTTTTTTTCCAGGTGAATTTGTATGCTGTTTGTGCAGATGTTATTATATGGGCCAGTACAGAAATGGGTTAGTGTGGTGAACCAACCCGCATATTAAGAAAGAAATAGAGAAAGCATGTGCAATATGAGAAAAGTGTTGTTTAATGATCTGACTCAAAATAATGCCTTTCTTGCAGATTTACTCTCTATTTTTGTTGGTTTGTTGTTTTTTTTCACTAACAAAACAGTTTGGCATGACCAGATTTTCTTCCTCCTTCTCTCTCTACCCATTTCAAGTATTAAAATTTTTCCTTCCTCACCTTCCCCACAAAGTGAAACAGCAGTTTGTGTTCAGGTCTGTTTAAGCCTCTGAACCTGCATGTCAAATAAACCAAACTTGTTCCTCTGCAGATGAAACATGGGTTAGAAAATATTATAGACATTCTTATTGACTCAGTATGGCTCCAACACAACAGGAACCCTAATAGTTTATTCCATTTTATATACAGGGACAGAAAAAGCAAGGCTTTTTCTGTGCTGTCACTATCAAATAATGGTGATGATACTGGTGTAAAGGAAAAAGGTTAAAATCAAAAGATTTACGTTACTTAACACAAAAAGAGCTTACCCTTTAAACATGAAACACTCTCCGGAAATATCAAACACAGGCTATTAAACATAGCCTTTCTTTTGATTGTTAAACCAGCAATAAAGTTCCATGAAAACCCTTACTCTGTCCCTGAGAGTTGGCTCCTGTATCGCCAGTGACACAAATGACAGTCTAAGCCAGCGGGGGCTCAGAAATGCTTATTGTAATATAAACTTCAGGGACTCACAGTGGAGCTCACTTAAAATACAAGACCATTTTCATTACTTTTTCAGCAATTTTCTTTATTTTCTACTGCAGTCATGGAAGCTGTTTTGCTAGAGGTCTTTCTCCCTTGCAACTGAATCCTGGCATATGCAATGAAACATTGTGGTGGAATATTTCAGTATTTGAAAGACTTTGCTCTGACTGTGTATATGAACCTTTTGTTTTCTGTGAATGTTCAGTTCCTGAGACTTACTGGCATGAGCATTCACTTAAAATGAATTTCAGAGATGCATGTGTATGTCACCATGGAAACTGAAAGTTGAGCTCAAACAGAAGACCTGCTGCTGGGATGATTGTGTGCTTTATCCAGTTTGGGCATGGAAGAGTGCCATGTGAATTATCTGAATAGTCACAGAGCAACTGAGTGGTTGTGATTGGCAGACACTTCTTTGCCATTGATCTAGTGAGGGTAAGAATACCTCATGACTGTGAAATGATCTTAAATTACAGCAGCTGAAAGAAGTATAATTTGCTTGTGCACATCTATTATTAGAAAAGAAAGCTAAACTGGACATAAGGGGTTTTTCTTGCCCTTAATTATTTGCTCGACTCAATCTCTGTCTTCAGACCTCTTTCTTCACTTGTTGATACGTTAATCTTTTGCCTGTCACCTCACAAGTCAACAATTGCTGAGGATACACACTTGGCTTTACAACTTCATTCCAAGATTGTCTGAGAATTGTGAAAGGGAGAACATTTATTTACTGCTTGTAGAAGATTACATTTTCTTTTGAATTTGCCTCTAGTATGGCAGATAAGAAGTTAAAATGCTGCAGTGAGCCAAAGGTTTCATCTTTTTATGGCTCTTTAGGTGTCAGTCACATGTTCTGTGGCAGTCACCATAAGGTTAGATATTTCACAAACACTGTGTTAGATGAACTGTAGATTTATAAGAATATTCATTGTTTGGTAAACTGAACCAGTGTAATTAGTCGATATCTATCATATAATTCCTGAAGTATAAAGTTGTTGTGTTGTTGGTTTTTTTTACTTAATCTAATATATTGCTCTTTGCCTATCCTTTTATTCATGATTTCCATCAATCCATGCATATACTGCATTTCCCAAATTACCAGGTCTAGCAAAATTTTATGCATCACTTGTTTCCTACAAACTTTTGTAGTTTTTGACTATTTTCTCAGAGCAGCCATATAGTAATTTACTTAGCATCATAGTTCTGTAGTGGAAACTTTCTTCTGGGTTAAAGTGCTTGCTTTCTTCATTCCAGCTAGGTGAAGCAATAGGAAAAGCTCCCAATTTTATTTTACTTTTTTCCCCTCTCTTCTCTGTGGAAGCCATAGCCTATATCTTACAGCCCTTATGCCACCCCAGAGGAGTGTGTGAAAGAAGAAACTAAATGGGCAATGTGCCCATCTTTCATAAAATGGCACCTTTATGCCTGGCTCTTCGGTACATGCTGTCTCAGAGGCTTCAGAATTCACCAGAAGGCCACAAAAAGGGACTATCACAGAAGGACTTGGAGTTAGGCACACCATAGGTACAACAGAAGTGTGATTACTCACTTCTCATCAAAAGGAGAAATGAATCTTTTATCATCACTTAATTGTTACAACACTTTGTGTCCTTCAGGTCCTTTTCTGAACTGAGTTCTGAAGAGACAATAAATATGTTTCAGGCTGCACAAAATCCAGATTATGCCAATTTCTGGGAATAAAATTAACATTTTTTTCTGTCCTTTAGGGTTTGATTTATTCATAACTCTCTTGAGAAACACATGCAGTACAATTTTGGTATTATTTTCTGTTAAAGATTTTCCCTCCTTTCCTTTTATTGGCCCCATTTCTCCCACACAAATCCGCAAAGCCACAGATGCTCCATTATAATGATGTCAGTCTGCTCCAGCTGTTTGGTAGGTACATTTATAAAGTTCAGCCTTTTACATTATGTCTTAAATGTATATTTCATGTATAAACATAAAGCTAACATATTGCAGATCACTCTAAGTGTAATTTTAATGGAGGTTCAGTAAGTTTAAAAAATACTGAAAAGTGTTTAATCTTTCTGTTGGCAACATTTTTATAGTAAGTTTTTGAATGTTTTTTTCCTGAAGCTAGGTTTGAATATTCCCTGCCCCCTTTCCCCCCCCTTCCTCCTTCATGTTCTGTGATCTTTGGAAAAAGCTGAGAGTTATTTTAGTAAGACAATATGTATTTTAAATAAAGATGTCTGTGGAAAAATATGCTTCTCTCCACATCTTGGTGCTCAAACTCTCACTTAATGTTTTGTACGTTTACCAGCATACCACACTGACAAACACCTAATTCCTGGAATTGCCACATTTCAACGATATTTGATATGGCAGATAATCTGTTGATACGATATATAAGTTCTGACAGATTGTTGTAAAAACGTATCAAGAATTGTATCTGAGCCTTAAAGCCTTTATTTGTATTGTGTCCTGAATTTCAAAGAAAAGGCTAAGCGGTGTACTCCTTGGTATGTTCTTAAGAGTTCAGCTCATTATAACTACGTGGATTGTTGTAATAGTGCCCACAGGATCCTTCTCTGGTCTCCCCTGGCTGCTTTCCTTTTTACAAGCCATGTCTATTTCTCGCTCTCCTTTTGAGTTGCCTACTTTGTCTTAATTTGAATGTGGTGCTGAGTTATCACCATATTTGTACCCCATAGTCATCATTATTCTAAAATAAATCTCCTCGCTTAGGAAGATTTTGAGGCTTAATCTCTGTTTTGTTGGCTCAGTAATAAAATAGCCCTCAAGAGGACAGTTGAAAGCTGAGATCTTTCTCAGTAGTTCATGTTGCTTCAAGCAAGACCCAGAGTGAATAAAGACCCTAATGTGATTACAGAGGCTAAAGTTTGGGACCGTGAGTTATCATTATGTGGCTGCTGAAGAACCTTCATTATTTTTTCAGATTGGTTTCATGAGTGCTTAAAAATTCCAGATCATAAATACACATGAGAGCAGATACATGAGAGAGCAGAGGTTGAAATTTGAAAAAGAAAAATCTGATAAACTCCTTGGTAATTCACTTGTGTCCCAGTCCCCACATTAACACATCAGCAGTATAAGTCTCTCAGTTCTGCTTCACCCGTGTGCCTTTCAGCATCACGTACATCTTAAAACACATTCTGTGACCTGAAGGAAGCATTGCTCAAGGCCCTCTGCTTCTACAAGTTGTGGAAATATGGTACGATATGTAAAGTCAGTGATATTTGTGACTATAATGCAGGTGTTGACAAGTTCAAAAAAGCCCTAACAAAACCTTGCTGCTCCGAAATTCAGATAATGTTGCCATTATTTGATTTATATTTTATTTGCAGGTCTTTTGTTATCCAGCAAATCCCAAGCAGCAATCTCTTCATGGTGGTAGTAGACAATGAATGCTTCTGTGATTCTGTCCCACCAATTACAATGGCACCTATAGAAATAAGGTATATCCTTTTATTTGCAAAGTTGTCAGAAAGAGGTTCAAAATGCAAACATTGAAAAATTTCTTATCATGTAAAACTTGCATTACAAGACTCTAAGAATGCATTATTAGCCATTATAAAGTGCTGCTTGCAATTACTTGCTTTCAATGAGAATTCTTTTTATCTCTTTTTTTATTTATTTTTGGAACAGCCAATACAAACTAAGCAAACACACTTTTGCGCGTCTGTAAGTATCACAAGGTCATGGTCATCTTTCAGATTAGTATGTATTTAGTACAGAGCTTCTGATAGTGGAACTTATAAAACTCCTAACAATATAGATAACTTTACATTATTTTAGAGTTGGACTGGAATATTGAAAGTGTTTCAGATTCCTGCTTTCCAAAAATATGATCTAGCAAAGTAAACATATGACTTGATTTTTAATTGCTCTGCTCTTTATTGTGTGCTATTCTGTAGCTCAGGATTTGTTTTCTTACATAAGTAGGAATTTATCAAAAGTAGCCTACAGTGTGATTTATTGCAGACTTTTTATGCAAAAGCAAGTTAGCAGTGTAATTACAAGTGCTACTGTCTAAACTACAGATCACTGAGGAGAAAGCACTAGAATTATCTTCCTTTTCTTACATTGATCACACATATCACCTTGGATTTCTGATAGAGAGGAAGGAAGGAGCTGAAAGATTTGCACTATATTCATTTCAAAACACTCACATAAACCCAAGACATTAAAATGCAACTCTCAGAAGAGCTCTCCTTAACTACCTTGTACATAATGAATCCCTTAAATGTGAACGTTTAAAATCTCAGAAGATAAGACGACGACCAGAATCTTGTCATGGATTTCACCCTGAAGTAAGTTTCTACCTACTTTTACTTTCTTTTACATCCTGGTGTATATTTTATTTCTTAAAAAAAAGAAAAAAAAAAAGAAAACCATCTTTTAAGATGAAATGTCAGGAAATATTCTGATCACTTGGAACACAGTAGCAAGGGAAGTGGGTCATATTTTAAGTGCTGCAAATCTTTCTAGTACTCCTGTAGACGATCTCTTGACTGGCTGCTTTTGCAGACTGTTTTGTATCCTACAGGAGAACACGGTAGGATGTGAGCACAGACTGGCAGCCAGGGATGTCTGAGACCTTGCTCTGGATCAAGTACTGACCACAAGATTCCCCATTAAAGATGCTGGGGAACTTTGTGCTGTCAAAGTTTTTTTCACTGACTAGTTTCAGTATCACAACTGTCATGCCATAGTTGTTATGTTTACACATAGTACTGCTTGGGAGGGATCACTACACATATTTACTACTCTGTGTTCCGCATAGTACTTTTGTTTGTGTTGTGCCAAGGAGATCTGATAGAGACCAAGATGTGGTTACGGTGGCTCGTGCAGCGTATGTTCATAGACCGTCCGTTTTACTCCAGACTAACATGCCTTTGATGGTGTGATGCAATGTAGAATGAGACCTAAAATATAGTATGGAGGGGATTCTGTAATACTTGTTGATCTTTCTCACTTTCAGCCTAAAATCTAAATTTGTTCAAATGAAAATACGTACCTGTGTTGCTTCCTGAGCGTATTTAGTTTTGTTGTTTGCACCAATCCTCTTCTGCCTATGTAGCCTGGTAAATGAGCATGTATTGTAATTGAGTGTAATGGCTTGTATTTATTTTCCTTTGTTTTGTTTTGTTTTCTTTAGGAAAATGCAAGAGAATGTGGTGGCGTCTCAGGCCTTAGAGCTAAACCTCCTCTTGTTGTTTTTCCTCTGCTATTGATGATTTTCTCAAGGTGACATTGACCAATGTGTTCAACTGGCATGCTAATACATGGATAAACTGTGATCTGGGAAATGGTGCAAAATAGAGGATGTGAAATATAGTCAGAGCATCAGCATTTCATGATTTTAAGCTGTTGGTGATATAAATTCTTAAGATACGTTGAAAAAAGATTTATCTTTTTACTTTGCAAGTCATGCAGATGTGAATTTGGCATATGGTACTCATGATTCATCTAAAAAGGACTTGGTATATAGAGGTAACCATTGCTTTGTCCCATTGAAAACAATTTAAAACTATGTACTTTTTCAATAAAGTATATTAAAATCACTGTTTCAGAGTGCATTTTAAGTATGATGGTATATTTGTTCCATTAATTATAAAGGGAAGAGAATAAAAGAAGTGGAAGATGTTTTCTTATGCTTTTAGCCTATTTCTGAAAAGATTCCAAAAGAAAATGTGGAGTTAGCTTTTATAATAAGGCAGAATAGCTTTTATTAACAAGTCAAGGAAACACATGTGCATGTATGAAGCTAAGCAGGTAATATGCTGTGCTGATTTATAGTGAAGGTTTGGTTTCTGGAAATAGCTATAAAACATCTCAGCCACATTTAGAAAGTGAGCCAAAGCCTGATTAAAGCCTTTTACCTAACTTGGGCAAGCTTTAGATCAGACTGGTTGATATGGCTGCAAATGGCAAAATTAAATACTTTTCATCTGTTACAATTTGTGGGAAGATGTATAAAATAACCCATATAAAAGGATGATACTGTTCTGTTAGTGTTCTGCCCTATAGACGTCATGTCACTAGGAGAAGACTGTTAAGAGAAAATTCATAAGCAGGGAAGTTTTCACTTACAACACATCTGCGTCGGCAGAACTCATTATGATTTTCACTGAGAATTCATTGAGGCTCACCTGCAATGGGCAAAGATTGAGACAAATATTTTTTTTTTATTCTAGGCCTTATGTTCTCTGTAAGGGAAATGAGAAGATAAAATAAGATTTCTGAATCTTTTAAAACCCTTTACGTTCTACCTCTAGTAAAATGACTATATTCCACTTGTAATTGAGAGTAATGTCCCTGGTGTGGATATGTTTGCTGAAGAGCTTGGTTTTTGAAGTATGATAGTCTCTCAGTTTATCTTTGCATTTTTATATGAAGCAGAATGCTATCAAGAGATTAACGTGACTTTCTAACAATAAAATACATTAGATGCAAAATAAAATGCTACTGTTCTAAATCTTGCGCTTGAAGGTTGCACTCTCGTGATTGGCGTAAGTATGCTTTTACTTTTGGTAAACACCAATCAGATTTGCTATGTATCCTAGCTGAGAATAGAGAGCTATGTCACTGATAGGGGCTTTGTTTTAAGAAACACTATCCAGCTTGTAAGAGGAAGAACTAGTAAAAGAAAAAATCCACTTCAATGCTTTAGCAGGTTCAAATGCGCTGGTACTTCCTCTGGTTCTGAAACCACACAGATCATTGTCTGGGCTCACAATTTTCTTTTCCTTGCCTTTTTTGGTTATGAGTGTTTTCCCGCAGACTTCTCTGTCCTTCCTTGTTGGTCTCAAAATCACCCACCATGGGAATAATTTTCCAGCTGACACTCAGTCAATCTGTTGTCCTAGTGACATGCTCTGTTTACTAAGCTAATTGGGAATTCAAGGCATTTTCTGTACTTGGACTGACACAGATATCCTGCAGTTCTTTGCTTGGTTTTTCTCTGAGCACCATTACCTCTTCCTTCCATCACTGTCTCTAAAATTAATCTCAATGCTGTATTTACAAAGTATTTTAGGTTCTGATTTTCCTTGTGAGTTTCCAGAATGCACAAATCTAGTCTCATAATGCTTTTGTATGTCTGATGCTTGTTCTTTCTCAGTGCGACTCAAATGGGAAGTGTTTATAAGCCAACACATTCCAGGTGATTTTTCCTTGTTATTAGAAACTGAAAAGAAAAATCTTTCTCATTAGAACCATTGGATAGCTTGGCATACAAATGCCTGTTCTGTCAGATATATAAATCATCATTGCTCTTACAAAGAAAAGAAATACGCTCAAGGAGAAAATGTATTTCTACTGAAACAAGGTTAAAATGCCTAATAATAATTAAGTGTTAATTTTAGAAAGAGGTGGACAGTTTTGTAATTGGAAAGGAGGCAGAGAGTAACAAGAGAGATTAAAATATGACAGTCTAAATTAGTATTGTGAAAGGGATTAAAATATGGATATGTAAATGAGTATTGCTCAGAGAAATGTGACAGTTAATTTTCACACATTAAGATGGAATTATAAAGCAGAATATATTAGTGTACACAAACAATGTGAAACAGAATAATCCAAGTTGCTAAGTGTAAAGGGGGTTTTTTTGAGTTGCCATTACTCTGCTAATGAAGATGTCTTTTTAATTTTGTATTTATTCCTTTAGTAGTTTCTGATGCAGCTTGAATTCAGATCTGTAAATCCAATAGTTTAGGAGAGATGGAGATGTTACCTTGGGTTCACATTTGTGGATCTTTGCCTGTGCGTGTCCTCATATTCAATTGAGTCTGTTCATTCATAGACATTCACGTTGCTTTTTCTGAATTTCAAACATCAATCATGAGTGCATGAAACAGATCAACAGTAGGCCAGTGATAATGCTGTAAGATCTCTATTTATTTGAACTAATTGGCTGCATCTGTACTAGCAAAGTGAGTGTTTCTGGAAACATTTCCTCGCACTAAGGCCAACTGGCTTGGAGAGGCATGTGTATATGCTAGTAAGATCTCTTGGCCTCCAAAACGGAGTGGCTGCAATACAAACAGCCTATATCCAAACAGAAACGGTGATTATGAGTTTTATGGGACAGAGCTAGCTGACACAGGCTGAAAGCATGCCAAGGGCTATTTGAAACCGTTTTACAGAAAATCTGATCTCATTCTAATCCATAGGAACGTTCCTGACTGTCAGGTTTACCAGTCTGTATGTCACCATTAGCTCTGAAACACTGAGAAGGTGTGAAGATACCATGCGGTGTGTCTGTGCTCTCATACCATGACCTATGGCAGGTCATAGAAGGTGTAATTCTATTTCATAGCCTCACTAATCGTAGGTGCTAACCCTCTAAAATTCTGAACATATCATGCAAGGTCTGATCTGAAACATAGTGTAGTCAATAGAAAAACATGAACGTACACAGATGCATACATACAGCTCCATATATGTAAACTATATGCATTTCAGTAAACAGGAAATTCAGATATCATCTATATTATTTTATCTCCCTGAATATAAGGTCAAATCCAAGGAGACCCAGGACAATCTCTTTCTACACAGCAAGAGGCATAGCTGAAAGTTTCAGCTTCTGCAGGGCTTGATTTTTTTTGTTGTTCTTTTCTGCTCTCTTTGTTAATGGCATAGATTTTCAACTTATTAGCCCCAGCTGGTTTATCTACCTTTAATCTTGATACAGCAAATGCTGTTTGGAGGCTAAGGACAGGCCATTTTCTAATGCCTTTGTGTGGGAAAACTGTCTGCCCATAACTGTCAGTGCTGCAAACACTCCTTTAAAATCCTGTAAGCCAGAGAGCCTCAGGCAGGTTTCTGCAGCTGTGCTATCTCCTCTCATTGTTTTTGTGACACTGAGACTGCCTGACCCGCTGCATTTTGCTGCCAGGGCCCATTCTGCAATATCTGTGCTAGGCAAAACAGGTGGTTGCCTAGGGCAAGAAGATATTAAAAGCAGCAGTGGTTGTTTTGTTGCCTAAATGGCTTCAAGAGACTGTTTCAGTTTTCTTGTGACAGCAAGAGCCCCAGAACAAGGCACTAGCCTGTGTAGCCCTTTGGGTTCAGAAAGAAAGATAGAAGCTTGGCTCAGAAGGTTTGCAGCTGTAAGATGCCAGTTATTTCTGTTTGTCTTCTGAATCCTTTATGGCCTCCAAGGACTTCCACGTCTTGGGAGTCTGAAATTCCAACTTGTGCAACTTTAATGTAACTGGGCATTCACAATTGGGAATTCTTCTGCAGAAGAGTGCATCAAAATCTTGCAACTGTGGAAAATACTATTTAATTTTCCTACTTTATTATTCTTTTCCCTGAGCTGTCCAAGATACTTCCATTAGTATGTTTTTTAATTCCTGTCCAGGTTCTTTCCCATGGTTCTGAAGGTTTCCAGTATTTAGCTGACTTGCTATTTCTTTGTTTACAAAAATGTACTCTTTCTGACAGAGCTGGTTCCCATGTGTCTACTGGGAGATCTTCAGAAGATCTCACTGGACTTTATCACAATCCAGTCTGAAGGCAATATTCTTCTCTCTCATCTTTAGACTTTGGCCATAAGACTCAGATCAATTTCTTCCAATATAATAATATTCTATATATAATAATAATAACGGCCATTAGTTCATATTTCTTCCAATAGAATAATGTTCTTGTTGTAGCACATTCAAGAGTCAGTCTTGGGATGTGTTTCATCCCAATAATACTTTTGGGGAAGGAAGTTATAACTTGGATATACCGAGTCATAGTGTATTCCTGTGATGCTCTGAGAGCAAGGGGATGTTTCCAACTCTTTCAGACTTTTTTTCCTTCTTCTTCCCATAGTAACTGTGGTCAACTAAGCAAAGGTTATTTTATTGTTTGCAATTCTGGTACAAATTCTTTTTAAAAGTCCACAGCTCTGCCTAGCAGATACTTTGAAGAATTTCAGAGCACATTGTTAATCTAGGAAGAACCTGTTGACTTTCATTGGATTGGAGTTGGAAGAAGAGGCACTTTTGCATTATGATTGAGTTAGATCCAGGTTAAAACAAAGCTATATCACCCTTCAGTAACTAGTATTAACAAAATGTACACAATACATTTTAAATCAAGAATTATACTGTACATAGCATTTGTTAAATGCCAGATAACTGCTTAATGATCGGTTTTAAGAAAATGAAACTACTTAAAGAATTAGGTCTAACTGAAACTGAAATGAGTCTAAATAAGACGTGCTCTTTTGTTGTGAAAGCACTGTGTTCCCATGTACAGTTATGTTAAATGTCTAGTTACTGAGGCTTCCTTTAGTTCTGTACTTTTTAAAAAGGCACCCTTAATTAAATGGAAAAATACAATTAAAGGGTGATAACTAATTTTTTTAAAATGATTTTCCTCTAAGTCTGAAGGTGGCCTTACTTAGAGTAGCCAGCAGAGCTGTGAATTGATCCAAGTGATGAGATGCTGAAACCTTACAAAGACAGTTTCCATTTGAACAGTTGCAACAGGTTTGATTGCTCCTCATGGCAGAAATAACCAGGTAATTGTGTTTATGTCAAGCTACCCTCTAACACATCACCAGGTGACAAAAGCTCACATTTTTTCTCTGCTCCACTGCTAACCATTTCTAGCAGCACATGGGGCACCTTGTCTCTGCAGGGATTTATAGGTAATTCACCCAAAAGTAACACAATAGTATTGAAAAAAAAAAATCAATGCAGTATCAATATAAGAGGCATGAAAGCTACTGTACTCCCTGTGATATTTTCATTATTAATTGAAAGGCCTTTGTTAGCTTTACTTTAAATGGAATTGAGGCCGAATTTCCAGTTTGTCATGTCAGAGTGCTGCAGAATCCAAGATGTTTGTTGGAGGGTTGAGCTCCAATTCATTCACTTAGTGCAGAGTTTGGTTATCTCTTACTTGAATTTTTTTATCAAAAGGTTATAAGGAGTTGACAGCTAGTAGGTCCTCTGTAAGATGAAACTTGAAAGCTGGCTTTTTTGTTCCACATGCAGTCCTGAGCTGCGCTTAGAGGTGTTTAAAGCAGCCTTGTAAGAAAAGGCTACACGTCGCAATTCTGAGTCAGATTTGAACCTTAAAAACAGAAGTTCAAGTGGTTAATGCTGGGTTTGTTTTTTGACTATGTTAGGATTTAGTTTGCAGCTTTAACACGCTGGGTATATAACTTCTAGGAGAAAGGGAAGATCAGATTTCAGTACATAGCAAGAAGTGTTTTGAATCAGCTATTGAAATGTCTTAGGAAGAGTGCTAAATGTTTAATAGAGAAAGCTAGTTGGGACTAGTTGGGATAGCTGAACTAATCGAGAATGCTTTTGGCAGACCTGCAAATGTGCAGATGGCTCCCGAGACAGGAAATAAATTGTTTTATTTCATTTCTTTGTTAGTGTTTTGGCACTGGTCAGTTGGGTTTAGCTGGAAAATGAAAGATTAGTTTTCATTTGTCCATGTTGTTTGTGGGGAAAAAATAGAATTAATTTGTAAGCAGCCAGCTGCATTCCTGGATACTGCCTCTGAGACGTTACTGTGATATGTGCAATAGTTAAGATAGAATCCCAAGTTCTTGTCAATATTTTATTATCCGTTATAGTTAATGAAGCTGTTTAGGTACATCTGTTTCATGTCTACAGATGTGAGTGAAATATTTAGGAAAAAAATAAATTACTTATATTGCTAGTTTCTAAGCATCAAAAACAAAACAGAGTCACAATTAACTTGTAAGATCATTATCTCTAACAGACTTTAAAAAGCAGGACACAAAACCTAGTGATAAAGATTCTAATGGCGACTTTTGATTGCCCATCATCAGATATTTGTGGGTTTCAGAAAGGCCTTTTGTTTTAAAGCAGACATTCTTCCTGCTTTTTCTTCTCTAGTCTTTCAAAGTCCAAACTCAGATAATTTCAAGAATTCCCAGGAAATCTGTCCTTTGGAGAAAAGGTGAATGAAGAGTATTTTGAATTCAGCTTAAAACCTGAAGTTAATGTGATACACTTGAATTTGTACAAGTATGGACTCAGTAAGGGATATCTAGTTAATATCCTCTAGGCCCACTAGTAATGATATAAGCAGAGATCTCTGTAGGAAAATAAATATTCTGTGAGATATAGGAAGGTCAAGAATTGTTATTTTCCACTGATAAAACTTTTCTTGGCAGAAAACCTCCAGATTTTATTTTAAAGAAAAAACTTTTTAAACTCGGGTTTATGAGAACTTAGTGAGGTATTGTTTAAGTCCATTTTTTAACCATGAAATCCTTTTGACATATGGCAGTCATTATGTATTTACATCTATCTATCTATCTCAAAATATTTTTTTCTAATAGAAGATACTCAGAAGTTTCACATTTAACATATTTTTCAATAAACACTTGAGAACTTCTTAACAGTTCTTCTTAACAGAACTTCTTAACAGTAAACAATGATCTTACATGCCTTGCCAAGCATGTAAATGATCTACAACTCCTAATGCACCAAAGATTGTTGCATATTTTCAGCTCTGCATTTGGGACCTCTAGGCAATGCTGTTTCAGATTAGGACAAACCATGAATTTCTTAACTGTTTTACTTGAGAGAAGAACGCTTTATCCTTCTGATATTCATGGCAGAAAACCTGGAAATTTGTCCTACCCATTCCTTTCCAAATACAGCAACCCTATTTTCATTAGCATCTGATAGATTTAAGATCAGTGGAGGACAGATGTAAAAAAAATGAAATAAACTATGAGCAAAATAAATGGGAAAAAAAGTTCCCTATGCTTTTTACTGCTTTCCTTGCCTGTCCAGCTTTTGCCTCAGTCTTACACAAGAAGAAAAATCCCTTGTGACATGGAAGGCATAGAAAGGAAAGATTATAGCCAGTTGAAAGGGAAAAATAACACATTTCTCTTTCTGTTCTGTTGTAACAATCAATAGAAATATCCATGCCATGCTCTTGAAAATGTTCCTGCTTTCATGTAGACCTACTGGTAAAATTATCTATTAACAGGTAGGGCATATAATATTCAGCTTTTTTAGGTGTTACAGAGCTAAATTAAATTATGTTTAGACAGAATTTTCATGGCTTTAGTATCAAGCATTTTTAATGAAAACACAACCATTTATTATTAGGGGCACTGCCTCAGTGCCAACTTGCAGAAAAGGCAGCTTGGTGCATGCATGTATTTGTGACAAGCAGGGCATCTCATGAGAAGCTTCATTTGCTACCCGAGAATGAGCAAAGGCAAGGAAAGCACAGACTCAGAGCTGAAGCAGTTAAAAACAATGGAACAGGGAAGAGAAGTTGACTCTGAGTAAATTCTGAAAAACAAAAAAAACAAAGACAAGCTACCTACTGAGCTAGGTTTGGTCTTGATTCAGCAGAGGGTTTCTCTTGAATTCTTCTCCTGTATTGTCCTTATTTTATAGTTGGGGAGATGGAAATGCAGAGAGCTTGGGAAGTGGATCCCTTCGGATTTTGCATTTTTATTTCAATCGGGAAATAGAAGTAGTCTAGTGCTTGCCCTCACTGGCCTTAAATACTTTGCCCCAGAAATGCTTCATTGATCCAATCAGGAATTGAAATTGAGGAGCCTAGTCATTCGGTCAGTTGTGTGCAAGTGATGTAAAGATATGTCTCCAAAGAATTTTACCTATCAGTTCCACGTTCAGCCTATTAAACTAGGCTGACCAGCCTTATTCTGATACAGAATAAGAAATCAAGTGAAAAAGTCTCATATCTGTTGCAAATGCTACTACAGTCTTATCCATTTTTAGTGGAAATAGCAGGGATATAGGTGCAGGTGTCTTTTTCATATCTTTAGTGAACTTGGAGCTTATGAAGTCTTTAATCTAAAATATCTTAAGATCAGGACTATAAGTGAAGAAGCTGATTTGAAAAATAGTTCTTAAAGTATGTCATGTTTATCATGATTATCAGAAGTCCCATTTTCTCTCAAAGAGAGAAATCTTGAATGGTGCCTGTAAGATCTGAAGTGTAATTTTCCAAAAAGTCTACTTTCTGGAAGAAGAGAGCATTAAAGTATTCTTAAAGCCTTAACACAGCTAAGTAACTGTGTAACATTGCAAAATACTCCCAACAAGCCTCTTGGCCCATTTGTTACTGAACTTCTAGAAACATGAATTTCTATTACCTGTAATATCTTCTGGAAGAGATTTGCATCTCATCTAAGTGAAAATACAGGTGCTTATCTAACAGACAATGCTTTAACATATCAGTGGATTATGTTTTGCGGGGTTTTTTTAATAGCCAAATAATCACTGAAGAAACACAATCGCGGCGTTCATGAAGAAGAAAAAGCAAATTGATATAAGATTGACTTATCATTCTTTGTTCCGGTCTTTAGAGATTGCTCTAGTCCACATCTGTTTCTTCTCCATAGTTTTATCATGATGGATATTTTCTGCTGTAGCTTATAGGGCTCTAGGTCCTTTTAAATTTTTCCATTTGGTGTTTCTATTCCTACTTACTTTTTCCCATGAGATCTGAAAAAATCCTAAACTACCCAACAAACCACCAAACCCTAGCATCAGATCAAAGAAGATGAAGAGCTCAATGCATCTTTTTTTGAGTTTTACGTATAGTCTGCTACCATTAGGACCAGAAAGGTCGGTCTCATGGTAGTGTAGGGGATATATGTGTGTGTATGTATATTTGTATATATTATAGTTCTGGAAAAAAAGTTATGTTGTAAAGAGCATTATTTTACTTACGCAGATATTGATAAGCAACATGTCATCCTAGAACATTCTTGCTTTCTGGTTCTGATTACACTGTCTTAACCTGGTCTATACCTATGCACCGGAGTGCAATAATTTCATGGCATATTATGAGCCATGTATAATTCAAGCTGGCTTCTCAAGTGACAGCATAACTTCCACAATCTCCTTGTCCAGTCTTCAACAAGAGAATGTAAATCCTTGTCTCCTTTCCCTCCCTGATGAATTTGAAGAGTGCAGCAACATTCCCTGTATCCATGCACCGCACAACAAGGTTTCCTACACTTCATTCCGTTTGTCCTCCCTACACGGACTGACTCTAAAGTGTTGAATGTATTGGCGGGATGCAGAGAATTAGGAAAGAACATCTGTCAAGAAACCTCAGATAGTATTTTTTCAATTTTATTTACTTTCACTTGATATTTTTCAAGGATTTGTTGGAGACAATTAGCTTCATTTCCTATTTATACATTCACATAATGTGCTTTTTAGCATTTGTGCCCTACTTAAAGTGGCTTGGTAGGACCATTCAAAAGTAACTGAATTCCATTGTGTTCTGAAATGCAAAATAGAGTATAGTGCTTTAATATTTAACTGTCAATTAATCTTTCCTTTTGTTTCAGGGAAAGTAAAGACATTGGAATTATCTTGAGGCTTGACTATAACAAAATGCTATTCTTCCCTCTATTTCCACTGAGTTTACTAGAAGCTGTATCGGAAGGGACTGATGACACCTACTTAGAGCAATTTCAACAGGAAAAGGAAAGTACATATGGGCCTGATTCTGTATCTCACTGCAAGCATTGGGTGTTTGAGGTGGCCACTAGTGACTGGAACCTCATTGTTTCTGGGCTTCTGCAACTTACAGTTTGTTTTTCTTAGCAGAGTTTTAAATCATTTGTTAGTCTCCTGACTCTTCTTAAAATCTGCTGGTTCAAACTCCCTCCTGCCCTTCAGCTGCAGTGAATTTAACCTATTGATTAACACAATTGCAAGAAGAAAGGCTATTTCTATCTGTGGTGCTGCTATGTTTTCCTCTTTTTATTTCATCTATACAATTATCAGAAAATGATCATTCTTATAGGGCTTGGAGACCATGATTATTCTTGTTTTTATTCAGTTGTCTCAGGTTAATATATGACCTTTTACCTTTACTGAGGAATTTCCCCATATGTCTGCTCAAAGAATTTCCTTGGATGATTCTCTGTGGATTTCATTCCATGTTTTGTGGAAGTGAATTATGATTGGATTAGAAAGGCGTAAATCTCCCTGAGTTTTCAGGAGATGATTTCCTGGATTTCCAAAGTTAGCAATATGTCTTTCTATCTTCACCAATGCCATGGGCTCTGAATCCCTGTTCCAGGTGGAATTGGTTTCTGCCTGGTTGAAATTCATTTGCTTTAAGTTGGAGTTCTTAAATTTTAGCAATCAAAAGCAACTGAGATCATGCAAATATAAGCAAATGGATTCTGAACAGAACTGTTAAAGAGATTCAGAAAACCTGCTGCTGAAAAATATAGTCTAGCTAATTTTCTGTCTATAGAAGACAGCTCTCTACCAGGTGAGGTCTATTTGGTCCAGTGGGCTAAATATTCAAGGTGCTAAAGCTAACTAATTGACGGCAAATTATATCCAATTTTTTCTTTCTTGTGAAAGGCTTACAAGGTATCACATATTGCTAGTGTTTATCAGTTTGTTATGATGACAAATGCGTATTCTTCAGAATTCACTTAGAACAATCACTGCAATTATTTCTGCTTACTTTTCTGTTGAGAAAAGTAATGGATAATGGCCCAGTAAAGTGTTAGTTTAAACATGTTTCTTTAAAAATTTCCATGGATAGTCTCATAAGTTTTTCAATATTGCATAAATGCAAAAAGATTCCAGTTTCTGTGCACCTTTTTCAATACAAAGAGCAACATTAATTGCATATGGAGGGCCATGTCTGTACATAAGAATCTTAACACGTCAGGAACTTAGTGAAAGAAACAAATAATAGAGATGCTGGATTGACACTGTAGATGCTTCCTAATTAGAGGAGTAGAACATTAGAGCTGCTTCCCAAGTACACCATATAAGCTTATATTTTTGCATGAGGGTCTCCCAGGGAGCCCTAAGCAGCTGACGTGCTTCCTTGCTCTGAGCCAGCGTTGGTACTATTTCACTAAGTGAGTAGGGTTCTTGATAAATTCTGATTATTGAATGGTGGTCCCTTGCACAAGTGTAATTGCCAAGTCCAAGTATTGGTAGAGAGTGCTACCTATATCACCCACTGTAATTTTGAATATTATCTCAAGTGTCAGTTTTCATCCCCTGCTCCACAATCTCTGAAAGTGCTGAAGGGCAGTTCCTTCCCAAGAAGACTGTCAGGTGGGACTCCAAAGGCTTCCTTCTTTCTTATCCTCTTAACATCTCCATGAGTCTGTTAGGAAAGACTGTCTCCAGCAGAACATTTGTTGGCTTGCTCATGCTGGTATAATTATACCGGTTGTAATTACCCCAGTCTGGCCAGTGTAACTCCTCTTTTGGATATATTTAGTATGGAATAAAGATACCTTTTTCTCCTTAAAGAACTTTCAAAGTGACATAAGCTAAACCATAGATAAGCACTCGTAGTCCTTATATGAATGTCCAAATAGAGAGTTGTATTTTTATCCCAATCATAACAGTTAAAATTAAGCCACTGTAACTATGTTGGTAAATTTCCTAGTGTAGAGAAGCCCTTAATTAGGAGGTATAGTCTGAAACGTTTTCAGTTGGCTAATGCCACCCAGATTAAAAAAACACTGTGTCGAATTCAGGCAGCAGGATTTTGTGCCTAGTTCAGTGTGGGGTAAGACTGAGGTCAGAGGGGAACCTTTACTGGCAGAGACTTGTTCCTAATATAACTGAAATTATAGCTGTAGAAGGGGGGGGAAGAGATTACATGGCCAAGTCTAAACAGGTGTTTCCCACCTTTTTAAAGGATGCTTGGGCAGGATTCTTCTTTGGGTCAGATTTGTACCTGGCAAAGAGCTTGACTGTTTCTTTCAGATGTGGATCAGGAGCCTTTGTCACTTCCAGATGAGGCTGCTGCCACGCACCTTTGATTAGAGCGTAACTCCAGGAGAGCAGACTAATAAAGTATGTCGCCTACGTAATAAATGATGTTGTAATAACACCAAGTCCTGCTGCTTTGTCACCTACAAATATTAGCTCCCAGACTGAATTTAAGACACTAGTCTTAATTTAGAAATCTCCAAACAGCTTTGACTACCCTATAGGAGAGAATGACTTTGCAGAGCCCAACTTTTATAGTTAAAATGAGCAAAAACATCTTCTTTCACTCTGAAGAGAGGAGGCAGATGTCTATAAATCCTTTGTTAACATCATCCCTTACTAGAAAAGCCTCCGTGTGCTGATCAATCTTCAGGGCATTTTGCAAAATACATCCTTTTCTCTGAGTTTTGCAGCTTATGTGTTCTGATGGAAACTAGAGCTCTGTAAGGGGTAGATTATGGGAGAGTTTTACACAGGCTTAATCCCGATACTTGTTAAGGAAGGATGTGAATATCTAAATCTTGTCTAGTTTAAAAGGTACAGAAAGATGTTAGGTAAGTGCTCGTTCTTTGTAACAATTTCTATAAATATTTAAAGATATACTGTCAGATGCACTGATAAACTTTAACCTCAGAATTGGTTGTAGTTCCGTTGTAGTCTAATAAACTGTGCATAGAAATTATATACATTTGGAGAGCTAGCTGCTTCAGGAAACATTCTGTGGTGGCTTTTTTATAGTAACAAATCAATATGTGTTCAGGAATAAGCATTGTACTAAGCATGGAAAAAAATGCTGGAGGACTTGTATAGTTTTGGAACTCTATTTTCTAATATTACTAGTTCTGCAGACAGTAAGTAATAAAATATCAACAGAGCTTTGCAGCTCTCCAAAAGAGAGACCCAAAAAACCATGAATAAATACTCTAAATTGTTGAACACATTCATAAGGGAAGGACTTTTGATCATATTTCAGCTAGTTCTGCAGACAGTAAGTAATATTAAGCAGACATCAGATAAAAATTGTAGCAACATTGTAGATGAAATCTAGAGCCGATAAAACAGGCACACATCTGCTCATTCAGAGAGAAGTGCACCGTTAACAAATTACAGAGATTGATACTAATGCTTTGATTAAACTCTCTATTGCTTTTCCCAATAACACTTGAAATGAGAAATGGCTGGTAGCTGATGATCAGTATTCGTGTATAATTTCTCCAGTGAGAAGTTTTCCACTGCTGTCAGAACTGTGTGTGTTCTGCACTCCGTGGTGTTCTGCAGGGAGCCGTGCACTTCGTTTCATTCTCCAGTTACAGGCTTAGTCACTCTCTCATACTTCCATCTTTCCTCACTTGATTGTGGGGCCTAATTCTAACTGCCTTTGCACGGGAAATCTGCAGTTGAAGGTAGGAGAAATTTGGCTGCTGTGAAACATTTGTGGAATTAGTCTGATAGCTTTGTAAAGTGCTGCGGGATCCTTTGGGATGAGAAGTGCTACATAATGTCCAATTACTATGTTTTAAACTGTTCATTTAAAAATGCCTGCTTAAGTTTTTGGCACAGAGAGGCAGGACTGCTTGAACCAAAGCTGGAGGCATATGTAAAAGCAATAGAGAGTGGTATAATGAAGTTCTCCCAAGGCTCTATGGCTTAAAGAGCTTCTTAGAGAAGTGCGTACTGCCAAGCTGTTTTTTTCCCAAGCTCTTACAGCTGCAGTAATATGGTTTGAAATGAAAATAAAATACAGAAGCTTAGTTAACTTCTGCCACTGCCCTAGCTGTGTTTGACACACAGGCTGAATCCTGAACTTATTTGGTCATTTGGGTGATTGGCCAATTATGTATAATACACTATACACTTTGGCTTTTATTTCCTGTTTAATTCTGAAAAGCAATTACATCACCTCTCTGAGAAATGCTTGTAGTCTTTTTACTGTCACAGCATATTAAATATGCTTATATTTTGGCAACTGTCACAATGTATTACTTCTTAAAAATCATTTACGCACATTACGGATAAAAGACATGATAGATTTTGAGGAAAGACTGCATGCCACTGAAATAAGTGACAGTGGTTATACAACAGTATGGGTAGCTGTTAACTTGTACTAAGATGTGCTCGAGATTTTTGGACAAAAAGTTTTAGTATAGCTTTGTTGTAACATTTTTTTTCTTCCATGGAAAATATTTTTTCCTTGGGGGTAAAAAAGCCTAACATTTTTTTTCTTAAAAAAAGAAGTACAATAAAAAATATTTTCTTTGAGCTGACATTATGAAACAAAATTAACAGTTTCTGTTCCACTAGATGTGTGTAATTTTGAATTTAATGTAAAAATGTTTAGTAGAATGGCAAAAGTTATCTTCTTGTTAACTACCTTTTCATTTTTTATAACTTGAAAGCTGTAAAACTACATAAAATTTTAAGTGTGTATAAATAGCAGCATTGAATACGGAAATATAAATCGGATCTGATTGTTAACTTTGGGAAAAGCAGATGAAGAAAGAGACACTTTTCTAAATGAAAATGCTGTCTCTGTTCAGTAAATTTTCCCCTTCATATTGCAATATAACAGTCAGTGGCCCTGATCCAACATGCACTAATCTAGAAGGTTTGTTCAGATTCATGTACGGCTCCATCAGCTTTGGTAGAACAACTTTCTTGCTAAAAAATTAAGCACGTGGGTAAATGCCTGCTGGAGCAGAGCCTAACTTAGCAAGGGACTTCACCCTCTTGAAGCGCAGTGCTTCACAAACCCAGCTCTGTGAGATTATATGCACAATATGTTCCAGAGCCGTGCTCAGTGACTGATGCATCGTCTGACTTCAATATGCACTCATTTTGGATTCTTTGTTCCAAAATGTGGATTTGAATACAAATGAGCCTGAACACAAGCCAACAGAGGGACCTCTTTCTGTCTCAAACTATTAAATGCCTAAGCATCTTCAATTAAGAAAAACAAGCACGGGACCTGACACTTACTGGCCTGAGCCATGACAGGCACGTACTTATGTAGTTTTATTTATCTTTCACATGCGTGTAATGGAACGCTATCTAGGCAAGCCCACAGTAAAATACAATGGAACTTCAGCATTAACATCTGTTTGCCCCATGCTGTTCAATGGAGGCAAACAAAGTCCCCTTTTAAAGTAGTATCTCTTACACCCTCCCCACAAGGGAAGCAAGTGGGCATGGACCAGGCTTTGGCCATCATGATGTGGATTCAGGTAAGAAAAAGAGTGCTGGTGCTGGGTGTGCTTTTAGGTGATCTGCTCAGACAGACGCCCTCGTGGTTTGTGCACCCTCTCTGATCTTGAATCACAGATCAAAGAAAAATGCAGGCTAGTAATGTCAAAGCTCACAGTTCCCAGACTGTGAAAGCGAAAAACAGCACCTTGAGCTGTAACTGTCAAGGGAATCTGCCATAAATCCTGTTGGGGCATTAGAACAGGGTAGGTGAAAGCCACCCACTGCGTTGGGCTTGTAGCTGCCGCTTGGGTTTTACAAAGTCTGTTCACTTTTTTTTTTCCCTGCGATACTTTGGCGGTCTCTGTTATAGTGCCATGTAGTTCAGTACTCTTATAAAAGCAGTGACTTGCATGCTTTTTTGCTAAAAGATGAGAATTTTTTATGAAATGCACATTTATGTCAGGGGCACGACAGGCATTAGTGGCAGCAGTCGGGACTTTAAGTAAAGAAAGGGAGAAGCTCATTTCCATTCCAAGGCCTGATGCACTATTTAAGCCTTGTGTTTGGATCAAAACCATGGCAAATGATAGGTAAGTGGCAAAAACACTCAATAATCAGGATTAGGTAATAAAATTGAAATGGTTTATGGGACCTTTGTGGATCCTGGGCACGGAGACAAATTTCCCTCACAATCTCCATTGAACTGAAGCACCTGGGGAAAGAGGCAGAGTGCCTGAATGAAGATAGAAGCACAGCGAAAGCAGTAAATGGTGGCCTGAGCGGGGTTGCTTAGAGAGCCTGTACATAGCACTGCAACAAGGCTGCTCAGGAGGTGAAGCCTGTCCTCAGAAACTGGAAATTTTGGCAACAAGGATTCTGCGCTATCGGAAGAAGATGTAAGTTTACTGTGCTGCAACCCTGCATCCCTTTGTAGGAAAACCTTTGATCACACTGCTAAAAGAGTTAACCTGGGTGTGGAGCTGAGGAGAAGGGGAGGGCAGAGTTAGCTGCTCTTGGACTTTCCCATCATCTCCCCTGCCTGAAATCCTACAGAAATTTTGCCTGGGAGAGAGCAGGTAGACAAGAGGAAGAATATTGTTCCTGGGAAAAATTATGCTGGAAGGAGGATGAAGCACGGCAAGGCAACCTCTTGATTCTTTGGTTGAAGTCCTTTCAGCTTTGCATGAGACAGAAGGATGAATGGTTATTTAGCCAGCCTCATTCCTGCAGTTGAATGAATGAAGTAGTTGCCTGCTGCTTTGGGGAGTCCCTTTTGGTGTCTTGGTGACTTTCATTGTATGATCATTACAGGCATTTTTTATAATCCCAAAGATGAAGCAGAACCAGGAATGAACCAGGTAGCAGAAAGAAATCCTAGTGCCAGACGTTGTGGTGGACTTCAGACTGTTTCAGTGATGCCTCAAACCAGAAGCTATTAAGACCAGTGAGGTTGGGTCCTTTCAGAAATGAAATGTATAAATATATTTCCCGCAGGTATTGCCACACTGTAGTGACTTGTTAAACACGGAAAACAGACAGGCTTTAGTTCTGGGTGCTTTGTAACAGATAATACTCAAATGATTAATGACTTACTGGAGAACAAGTATAGAGCTAACTCTTTGTCTATATGGCGTTCATGAACTGCAAGAACATAGCTGCTTGGCTGCAGAAAAAATCAGAAGTCAGAGTTTTGAAAATCTTAAGCACATAAAAATGTTGCACTGTTTTGTGTATCTAGGAAGCACACACTAATGTAAAACATCCGCTACACGTTTAAATTGTGTAGGACTATTTATATACGTGTGTGTGTATTTATAGGGAGAGATAGAGAGAGAAATAAAACTATGTGCTACTACTGTTTTAAAGCTGTTTGCAGATATTCTATAGCAATTTTGTAAAATTAATGTCCAGAATGAGAGAAATGAATGCCCAGCATTAAAAAAAAAGAAAGAAAAGAAAAGAAAAAGTAAATCAGATTGTCAGATATCATGCTGGTCTAAAAACTCAATCTACAAGAATTAATGAAGGAACTGGACCATGAAAGCCAAGAAATGGGGTCTGAAAATAAACTTGATTAAGAAGATAATGCTCAAGATGTACAAAGAAAGACTGATTAGCATAGATGAGAGCATCAGTGAACAAGCAGAGGAATAAATCTAACATAGACAGCTGCTCAGATCAGTTCGGAACATATTTAAAAGATGAAAGACAACATAAGGAGCAATTTCTCATTTAGACTGGAGAGGAAGGCCTCCAACTGATGTATTCCTTCTATAAATGGCTTTTGGCCAAGAGACAAAACTTTGTCCACAAGGGAATATGGTAGTTGGTTTGCTTTTATCCTGAAAATCTGTAGAAAGACCATGACAAGGAATCCCATTATCAGAAAGGGACACAAAAAGTTAAATAAAACAAGCTTAATCAGCAAATACATTTAAAGGCAGAAAAGGTAGTAGACTGGGGGCATGGAAGTGACAATGAAGTTGACTGGTAGTTCATGCACATGTGAAGTAAATGCCCCTGTACCTCACAATCGCTTTGGTGGATGATTTTAATTTTTTTATCTTTTGAAGGGAAAGGCCTTCAATCAATTCAAACCATAAAAGCGTCATCAAAATGCTAGCGGTTAGCTAGCTGTATATTAATTATTGTAATGAGGGTTTAAGAGTGAAAGTAAGTCTCTAGATGATGGGTCATTCTGTGAAAAACTACATCATCTTTGTGCTGGAAGACAAAACTAAAGACAAAACCAGAAGAAGGGTAGCATATACATTCACTACACGGAAATATATATGATACAGACCAAGTTAGCTACAAGAGAGGTTTTTTTGTTGCTCTTGGTTTTGTTTCTGGTTTTAATTGACAATAAAGGTTTGGAGAAAAAGAATAGAAAGAAGTCTGGAACTTGTCACCTGTAGCTTACCCACGGTAAGTAAATAGACATTCTTTTTGTCCCAAGAGGAATGAATAAGGAAAGACAGAAGATCTAATTTGGCTACTGCTCTGTTATCATTGTTATACAGCTTTTTGATGAGCCTAATTCTGAATGGATGTTACCATAGGGTGGCCTCCCCAGCTCTATGTGTCTGAAAGCGTGCAGAGTTGGGTATTTTCGGTCAGGCACAGGCAGTCACGGCTGTTGCTATTTTTGCACTGACTCCTCTCTAATCACTCAACACATTTTAAAACAAGATATAATGACAGACTATGTTGCCAAGACAGAAAAATCAACAAAGTATCTAAGGGAATATGAAAAGAAATGAAAATGCAAAATGTATCTGGAAGAGAAATGTAACGGACAAAAAAACTTTTGATAAAGGTTGTTTCTATAAACTTGGCAATGTCTCTGCTATAAGTAAATATGACTGTCTGCCCGTCTTGCTTTATGTTCAATACATCCAAAACTGGGAGTTGGGAGTATAAGGAAGTCTGTTGTTTTGGTATAGCCAACTGAGTTTTCAGGCCTAATCCATTCTGAAATTAAAAGTAGCTCAAATGGTTGGATTCTACTAGGAAATTTAAAATGGAGAATTTCCTTCATGAATATGGGTAAGAAGATGACAGCTTTCTGGATGTTCTACAAAGTGACTTCCATTAGAAAAAAAACCAACTCACTCTATCTATATCTGTATCTATATCTATATATATCATCTATATCTACACCTATCTTTTCCCAACAGTTTGCCAATGATATCCCTGAATTTCAGATATTATTTTATACATGACTTAGGATAGAGTTCTGAATCCCCGCTACTACTTATGAAGTATCTGTGGGTTTATATTGATATTTTTAATGGTAACCATTGCATCAGCTTACATGGAACCCAAGGACACAGTTCTATTAACTTCAGCACTGCTGAAGCACTGCTCACTACATGAGCAGTGGTAAAAACCCTTTGATTTAAACAAGTTAAGAAACACCACGGTTTAGTGCTCCCCTTCTAAGCAATAAAAGTCTCGATTCAAAACAAACTGACATAAGTAGAACGATTTGTGTTTCTGATACCAAAGGGGTTTGGTTGCAACTGCAAATCATGGTGAATTAGGCATAACCTAGCTACGCTTATCTTTCCTTCACTGTAAATACTCTCCATCTTCATTTGAGGGGGAGTTTGGGGTTTTAAAATTACTTTTAAGTATTTAGAATACCTAAATGTAGAGGTATGTAGAATACCTATTTAGAACACCTGAAAATGTTTTATGGCAACCATAAGACAAATTCCACTGTAATGACAAAAAATAGGTCTCCTACTGATTCAAGTACTCCATCTAGCAAGCATTGTAGAAGCTGAAATATGCAACTTCCTGGAGAAAGGTCACTGGCAATTAGTAAAACTGTATCATTTATGTTTGAAAAACGTACACTGCATCTACGTTAAGGAGCCATGTGCTCAGCAGGGGAAAGTCTAACACGGCACAGTTGGTGCAGAGAATCTGACATCTCAATGTATAGATAAAGCCAGGAATTTAACTCTGGACACGGTTTAGCCCAATCCCTTGGGCAGATCACCCATCAACAGCTTCAGTGCCTCACTGGGGCTTCTGAAACGTATCTTCCCATTCAGGTTCATCCAGATCGTGGGTTCCTTCACAGATTCGCAGCACGAAGCCCGGCTGAGCAAGTGAGGGAGTTGCTTCAACAGGTACGTATCTGATCTCAAAAGAATGCTAATGTAAGTGCACACAAAATACCTTTTCTTTTTCCTATTGATGTTGCTGTTAGATATTCTAAAATTTTCTGAAGAGAAAGCCACAGTATAAAATATATTTGGGGATATTACTTGCCAGAGTTCTTTATGAATTAACTGTGCTAATTCTGTTTGAATTACAGACTGTTATAACTTAAAGTAAGAGATAGATGGATTACACTGAAAATAGGTGAAAAAGGGAGAAAAGACTGGTTTACAAGCTATGCAGGAGGTCAATACTAAATCACAATGGAATCTCTTTAATTTTCTACATCCGATTTCATAGCTAATATGTTGTTTCCAGTTATAGAATTGTTTGCTTCAGACCTGTCTGATTTACTAATATTGACTCAGATTAGTCATATAACTCATGTTATAGCTCAGCCTGGATTTTTCATATGCTGTTGATGTTGGATGCTATTCTGAGTACTCAGAAATCTTGCAATTAGCCAAAGTGACTTTTTAGACCTACCTGAATATATCATGTGAATTATGCTTTTCATTGTTTTGCTGATGCAGAGGTAAAATTTGGGGATGTTTCCCAGGGTAGGCAATTAACACCCTCTCTTGTGGTACAAATGGCAATGGCAAAACCCAGGCCATATGTGCAGCTTTGAGTATTTATTATTTTAAAAACTTCTCTGGTACATCATAGTATCAGATAAGCTTTTGGCTGGGGACTGTCTTACTGGTTTGTTTGTATAATAGAAATGTACATATAAAGAAATAATAATAGCAGTAATTCTTATCACACAACTAATCTTGAGAAAAAGCTTTCGGAGAGGAGGCTCTCAGTAATGACCATTTCAATAATTTGCATGTCCCTGTTATTTTCTAATTTTAATACCACTAGTTTGCTACTCTAAAATTGAATATTAATCTTAGTATTTTTCTTGTTAGTTACACTTGCCTTAAAATGTCCTTAGGAATAAATTTGTACTCTACACCAATATGAAAAGAAAATTCAATATATAACAGCTCTGATTTTATCAAAATAAAACCATTTTGTCCGATTTTCTAATTAAGAAGATTTGCACTGCAAATGGCCCTGATACTTTTTTGAATACAGCTATTTCAAATACAAATATTTTTCCCTTTATTTTGTCTATGAATACTTACTGAAATCAAAACCCCCATGTGAAAAACATGCCAAAATATTTTAGGTAGAATATAACAGAAATGTGTGAACAGGTAAGCAGAAACAGAGCTCCACAGGAAACATCACTACAGATCCTCAGTGGCAAGCAAGACACTTCAGCCTCATTGACACATAGCTTAAACCTGAAAGTAACAAAATACTTGAATATGCTTTTTTTCCTCAAGTGGACAAACAGTCCTCACCTTTAACTGCTTCATGTCCCAGTGCTGTTTCCCAGAAAAGGGCATTGCCTACATAATAGGTCTGCTTATCATAATAGTACTGTTTATCATAATTAGCCACACGTAAAAATTTTAAGTTTTCCAGATTTGCAACTATGCATATAAAGTGTGTATTTAAAGTATTTTAAAGTGCTGGTACTTTTTCAGGTCTGTAACCTTGCTTTTACTTCCAGAGGCCACCTATTCATGGCAGGACAGGTAACCCCTGTGGTACCAATCTCTGTCTTGGTCCCCAACTTGCACAGACAAATCTCAAGTGCCTAGATCCCTGCCTGACCCACACGCCACGGTTCCATCCCAAGGAGAACAGGTTGTCCCTGCCTCTGGTGTTGGGACACAGCCAGGAACACATCTTAGATCAGGACTCACTTAACACTCTGCTGGCAGCCAGAAAGTATCTTGACCCAGATGCTGTTCAGACCAATGGATAGACTTTAATGAGATTTAGACCTGAACCTAAAGCATGGAGTTCAGGTTTGATTACTTACATAAATGTTAAGTATTCAAAGTATGGTAATCATCAATACTTGATCTTGAGCCAGTTTGGGCTGTCACTACATTTGTTGCATGATCACAGAAGACTAAAGCATAAGCTCATCAGGTCACAGAACTATTTACTTTGCAGAGTTGGATGCAAATCCTTCCAATTCAGTAGTTAGGGAGCCTTTTAATGCATGGAAGTATATCCTAAAAGTCTTTAAAAACTGTTTCTTTAAACACAAATGCATAGCAGGTCCCTCTTGTGTACCTACGAAACCAGTAGTATCCACTATCACCACCTCGATGTAATATTGCTATCTCTAGACTATCACATCTACGTCATGTTGTTGAGACTAGACACAGGTAAATATTTCACGTTAACTGTGAAATCTGGGCCCCTATTAAAAAGCTGCGGAATGGAACACGGTACATTTGTTTCACTACTGGGATTTCTTTGTTGAATTTTAGCTTGGGCACACGGTCTTGAGGATCTTGCCATTGACCGACAAGGATAAATCTTAAGTGGGCACACATATAAAAAGTTTTATAGGGTGGCAGATGAGTGTCTGATTCACCCTAAAGACTGGGTAAGGACCTATCCATCCCCTGGGATATGGATTGCAAGTTATCAGGCTTCTGAAGACTTACAGGTAAGGGGAACAAAAGAGCTGAAATACCTCTACAGAAAAGTGAGATTTATAGGACTATTCACTACATTCATTTTTTCCAGATTCAGTCTTATTCTAGATCTTGTGCTTCACTTTCCTACCTAAATTGATTTTTAAAATGCCATGTTAAAATTATGTTTATTCTTCCAAGTGTAAGGGGAAATATTTGCTAGATTAGTTTCTTTAACTGCTTCATGTATTTGTTGCAGCTTGAAACAAGAAAACTAAAAGGCTAACATTCCAGTACCTAGTACACCCCTACATCTTGTTAGACAAAGTCACCCTCAGGTAATACCTGTGCCCATATAAAATAATAAAAGTTAAGGCTAAAAGGAAAAGAGTATATAAAAAAGCAACAGCGTATGATACCAATTATGTTACAGCCAAAAATAATACTTCTTGGCATGTTATGCTTAAAATATGGTCTGTTAATGTTACCTGGATATGGGCAGTTTTCTATGTACACTTAGAAATATTTCTATTTGAGAACTATTAGGAAAATATTTTGAAATTACAATGTTTGAGCATGTGGAATGAGTTACCTCCCACAATTATATGAACTACTGTATAGCAGAGCTACATTGGCTTCCCTGCAACTAATGAACCATGTCATTAATTACAGATATTCAAAACAAAAATTACTCCAAGGCAAGCCAAATATTTACTATAAATAAAAGGGTCAAGAACTACAAAGTAGCCATTTCACTCTAAAGCAATTGTGTTTAATTCTTACCCTCTTTTTCCTCAAATTTAATTTGCAGCAAATTAACTTGATGTTATATGTCAAGCCTGACAGCTGTAGGTGTCCCTCAAACGCAACTTCCATCAGGGGCTAGGATCACTGAAAGATTTTCAGTAAAAGTGTTAACGGTTTTAAGGATGTGTTTATTGAACTCACATGACTTGTTCTCAGGATAGGTTTCTCTCGGATATAGCTAGGAAGCGTATTTCCACAGGTTTCCCTTTGATTATGTTACTGGCAAGCCTGCCTTCAGCGCTCAGTCCCAGCATCAGGCTGGGAAGCAGCCGCACGCCCTCATCTCAGAGGAGCTCTGGGCTGAGCCCTGGCTCTGCGAACAGGGCTGCTGGGAGGAGCCTGCAAAAAGCAGAGCTCTCACTTGCCAGAGCACTGAGAGAAGGAGCCTGTGCCCTCTCTACTGCTCTTCACTTGCTGCAGCAAGTGGGACCTGCTGGGTGCTGCCAGCTTTCTGATCTCTTTGCAAGGGTGCTCCTCTGGGAGCTGGAGTGGTGGAAGGCTTTGCATTGTTGAACCACTGCTGTTCAGATACAGCCAAATGCGGTGCAGATCCTACAAATTCGGGTAGGGCTAAAAACTGACTGCTGCTGTGGGGTCTGAGTGAAGGTGCTGGGACGGAGAATGTTACAAAGCTCCCTTTGGTGCGTTAGACAGAGTCTGGCTGGTGCCTCGGTTCTGGTCGCTGTGGCTGTTGAAGCCACCAAACCCGTTCTGCCTGCAGGAAACATAGTACAAGTGTTGGCTTGCTTCCTCATTCAGGCAGTCACTATGCTCCTCTACTATATGCTGGCTCAGTAGCAGAGTGGGGCAAATTATTATTGTTTTCATGTAAATCTTTCAGTGGAGGAGAGTTTTCCTTGTTGGGCATCTAAAGGGAAACCCTCCCAGGTCACTCAGGCCTGTAGGGAGAGTGACAGCTGTCAGTCAACGAGGGCTCTGCCTGCCAGCACCTTACAAACTGCCTGTGGGCTCTGACCGGCAACTTCTACCCAGCTCTCTTTGCTCCATGGTACTAATACTTTGTTTGCACATTTGCTCTTTTATCTAAGGTTGTTTTTGCTTGGTTTGCATGATTTCTTTAATTGTAGCAGATAATAGTCCTAAATAATGTAATAGCATATTCTTCTGTGAACTCATTATAATGGTTTGTGTAAATCCCATGATGTTGCATTATTGCAAGCTATGTCATTGAATACTTTATATTAAGCATAGTATAAAATATTTGCCCTCTACTTTCTTCTTTTTCCTCTTTGAACCACATCGTTACCTTTCAAAGTCAGGCGTGAGGGTAGACAGATGCACTGACCGTATAGACAGCAAGCCAGAATTTCCCCAGTGAAATAATCACATGAAAGTTCCCCAAACATCCACCTCCATGTTTGCAATTAAAGTGTTTGCCATAATAAAAACAATAGCAGTAGGTAAGTAGTTTATCTAAGTGTATTGCCAGGAACTAAAGCAGACAAAATTATGATAAACTATTGCTGATATCAAGAAGCCAGAAAGTGCTACAGTCCACCAGGTTCTGTAGTATTTTCAGCTGTGTTCACAGTGATTTTAACAAAAGTGAGAAGAAAACAAAAGGAATTGAGTGGAAGCATATAGCTTAAGTAGGCTTTTCTGGAATGTGGGAAATTTGCTAGAAGTCATATTAAAATAAGAAAAACCATTCAATACACGTTTCAGAGAAGGAGGTTGTGTTTAAGTAAGAGAAAGGGTCAGCTGTTAAAAAAAAATTTGGGCAATATGAAAAATTATGAATCATTTCATCAGAAGCTTGGGATGGGCTGCATGAGGGTGTACAGACTTAAAAGACAACATTTACAGCTGAACAAGGCTTCCACAATGAAATCCTGTCTCCGTTCAAATCAATGGCAAAATTCCCATCCACTTGAATGCAGCCAGGATTCCCTGTATATCTGTCTTTTTTCATTCTTCCTTGAGATATTTGTATCCCAGCTATCTGGCAGACTATTGCCTGTGCAGGTCAAAATTGCAGCTTTCTACTCATTTGTGTCAGGGTTTCTGTCTGTTTTCTCACAAAAAAAAAATAAGAGTGAAAAAGTGTTACGCATACTTGTAGTGCTATATCTTTCGCTTCATTGCTCAGGGTAAAGAAGAAAAGATTTGTTTGCTGCATCTGCTAGGAGAAGGACAAAAATGTGAGCAAAAGGGCTAAATGCTGCTTGTGTGTAATTCTTAATTCCAAGGCTTTTAAAGACTTCAATTTGCAGCTCTACATGTATTAAGTTTCAGATATGGGTGTCACGGGATTTAAGTAGGGGCAGAATTACCTCAATGCTGTCTCCTCTTAAAAATGCTTCCTGAATATGAAAAAGTATTGCATGGGCAGGAAGGAAGGTGATTTTCATCAAACAAATCTGTCACGGAGTGAGACTATTTAACTCATCAAACAAACCCTGGCATTTATGCCTCTGAATATGAGCACTAACCTAGAAAAAGGAGAGAGATTAATGAAAATTCAAATTGAGAGAATGAAAATAAGAGATAAACTACTACTTTGTAGATGAATGAATTTTTAAAAATGCTTAAACACACAGAGCTTGTCAAATGCACCAAGAAGTGCCCTGGTAAGTGAGAAATGATACAGAGAAGGCAATAAATGTGAATGGGGAGCTTTGTGTTCCCCCAGTGCACTATTTGTACACTACAAAAGCTTTAAAAGAGTTGTAATTCTACACTCACTGTTGCTTATCTTGAGGAAGGTACATGCAGTCTGCAGAGTGGCTATTGCTGTTCTGTTTTTCAAGCCCATCTGAGAGCACATGGACATTTCAAACTAGGGCACTTCAGAAATATAATGGGTAGCCTTAGAAAACTAAGGAAATGTTCAGGCAAGTGAAAATCTTTTAAGCATGGTCTAAGAAAATTAGAAAAGAGGCAATATATCAGCAGACTTTAGTTGTGGGTGGTATCATGGTAGATAAAACCAACACTCATGGTCGATAAAATATACATGGTGGTTCACGTGCATCTATGAAAGACAGAGTATGTCAACAGTGAGTGAATACCATGTAAGAAAATGATAATTACATAGTATTGATCTCCAGAAAGAATTCAGCTCCAGGCTAGATACAGAGTGAATCCAAGAACAGAGCAGTTTTGGATATGGTCAATAAATAAGAACACGTTCCTAGTTCTGGTATTTTCTAGCCTCTTAACTCTTCTTGTTGCTATTACCCCAGACAAAGTACATGAAGTTACAGAAGAATCATTACTGTGTCATTAACTTACTGGACAGCTGATCTGAGCAAATATGTTTGTTGTTTAAAATAAATATGCACATAAATTCTCAGTTTGGTCATAGTTAAATCTTGCACAGTCCGTGATATAGAGGTTACACAGTTCGTCCCTTTTGGTGGGATACATGAACAGGGTATTTGATATACAAGTGCTGTTGGAAATACATGTGAGCACATCATTAATGTTCAATACCACAGGGGTCATTTCTGAAAGCTGTATCAGCAAATATTTCTGTTAGCAGTCTCTTTTGCAGAATATTAGTAGAAATTTAACACACTTGGGAAGTGCAAACAGCAGGGTTGACGAGCCTGGGATCAGTGCCAGGTTAATGCAGCTACACAGCTTTTGTACCAGCCAGCTTATATTCTACAAGCTTGGAAAGCAGCTAAGGAGAATGTGTCCCTCCATGTAAAAGGTACTTAAACATGGCCAGTACACCAATACAAACATTGTAATTACCAGTGGAAAAGGATGCCAAACATATGATCTCTCTTCTCTTTTCAGCTGACCAGTGGAAGACAAAAAAGAAATCCTTTCTTGAGTAGAAAACTTCATCCTCTATGTCCCTTTTCCAGTTCTTCAAGGTCTTTTTCTCCTGATTTCATTGCCTTTCTCAAAGAGATGCTGAATGGTGTTTTGCTTACTGCAAACATGGATCATGAAAGTGCCCTTTTTCCTTTGGCATATTTCCCTTTTTTATTTAGTCTTATATATGTTGGCAGTGACGAGAACTTTAATAAAGCTGGAGCCTCAGATTCACAGAGAAAAACTGCAACAAACATGATTAGGAGCTTGCTGTAAATTTCATCGATTGCCCAAATTTAATCTGGAAGCCACAGAGAGGCAATAAACATTGTAAACCCTGTTGCCACTTAATGTGTTACTTTGAAAACTACAGTAAGGTCATAGTTTTATTGTGTTTACCTCAATAATCTCTTTGTGACATTTCCATGAAATCTGTGGAAATTGGGAGCAAAAGTTACCAGTCAGTGCTGAAGAATTGTGTGCCGCTTAATTGAGGTTTGATGTTCTTGTTGCTATCTACAAACCCACCGGCTTTGTGATGAGATCTAAATCTCTATGTCAAGTGTTAAAACCCATGGCACTTGCAAAACAGAAATATTTATGTAATGAGTAGTGGTTGAGGAAAATAAGGTTGTTCTCACTAGGGAAGGGGAGACATTGTGGTGATCTAATTGGTCTTTTCTTCATGTACAGAAGACTAGTAAAATTGACCTAGACAAGCTTTTCCTACTGGCAAAAACACAAAGCCAAGATGACATAATGCACATCCTAGGAAATTAGGAGCAGGTATGAACTTAACATGAAACTACTGTATTTCATCCGAAAGGAAATACACACATTGAACGGATTATAAGAAAAGTCCACTAAGAGTGGCAAAATCAATTCGTTCAAGAGATAGTGAAAGAAATTGTAGACAGAAATGATTGAAGGGCATAGGAAAAAGCAGTACCTTTAAAAGGAGAAAAAAGCAAAAGTGTTCCTTTGGTTTCCATGTACCATGAATTTCTGGTTTTAAAAAGGTGCTAGTTCAAAAGCACAAAAGCAGGAAATAATATACTGACATTCCAAGTCTAACATCCCAACTCTGAAATGCTCCTATTATACGCTGACCTTGAATATGTATCAAAAGAGACCTATATGGTCCTTTTGTGGGAAAAAGTCAACTTTCAACTGGAACAAAACAGTAATTCTAACCACTTTCAGGTGACAGTGCTTCCCCTGTCCTTCTTCAAACTCAAACCAATGCAGATGCAGCAAACACATTTAAAAGTAGCGAAAACCTGACCATGGAAATCAGTTATGAAATTCCTGCTGTTTCCCAGTTCTGACTTTTAAGGAGGTCAGAATTTATTGAATCTAATCTAGATATTTTGACTAAGTTTAATTAGGTCAAAAGGAAGTTCTTTTGACTTAAATGTTCTTTCGGCTTTGGATCTTTCTTCCAGTTCTGAAGATACATATTTGTATGCCCCACAGATGTGTGAATTAGCTCAGAAACACTATTCACAGTGAATAACATCGTTCAATATTTTGTCTTCTATTCCCTGAAAAAATACTGCATTATGTCCTTTGAGCATTGCTTCAATATTGCTAAGAATTTATACTCAACCGTAAAATAACACTCTTCCTCTGAGAAATGGACAAAATTCTTCCAGTGATTCATCTTTAGACTGGTCTTAACATAAGCAGGATTGTACTTCTGTCCTTCCATCGGCAAGACTGCCTTCTGAAGTCTCTCTCAGCATCACTTGGGCAGCTTTTCTTATCATTATCTTGAGACCATGTCATGAGAAGTCATCTTAACCAAAATGGCAGGGTTTAGCCACATCTCATGTCAATTCCTTGTAGCAAATCTGAAGAATGAAAAAATCCTTGAATAGGAGTGGAAAATATAGTTCTCAGTAGAGAAATTTAAGATGAGCTCAGAAGGCTGGAAAAAATGCCAGTATTTTGGACATGAGATTTCTTTTAAATATGGGATCAAATAAAGACTAAGTATATTGGTCGGTGAGGAGGAAGTTTGGTTTGACTTGCCACAGATGTCTGGTGAAAAAAGTGTTGTGAAGAAAGGGAAAGGGACTAAAACTAGTGTAAGCAAAAACTACTTGAAAATGGTCAGGAATCTTGAAGGGCAAAGTGTATAACCATTTCTGTTGCTGAGTTGAGGTCTTGTAATGCTTTTTGAAGTTGGTTATCTTTATTTCCTTCTACTGTCAAGCGTTCCTGAAAACTGTAGTTTGTCTTTTGAACGAGCATCTCTGGGCGTCGTTAGCCAGGGTAAGTCTAGGGACAGGGAGAAGGCCAGCCAGCTCCTCGTACACAGGTCAGCAGAAAGACACCAAGTCCCCTTTCCCAAACTACTTGTGTACTATGTACCTGAGTACCTGTGCAAAGAACAACCGCCAGAGGTAAGAAAGAGGTAAGAAAGCATCCCTGTTGTCCGTTCAAAGGGAGCAGTTTGGAGACTGTCCAATGGGGTAGCCTCGTCAGGGGTATTCCCACTCAAACAATTCTGAGTTTATGGGACATCAAGGACTAAATTTACACAAAGAACCATATGCTTACTTGCTGCTCTGGCTGAATCAGAGCCTAAGTACCTGAAGCAGTAGGGTATATGAGAAAAGCTGACTTTATTTCTTGCCTGGTTTATATCTGTGGTTTGTTAATCCCTGCAATTAACTACAGAGAAGAAAAAAAAGGGTCATACCCCTAAGAAGAAAATTTATCTCCTTACTCTAAGCGTTAAGGCTTTACCTGGCAAGGAATTCTGATTTTCTGCTGTTCCAGCAGGTTGTCTGAAACTGAGGAGAAACGGTGTGACCAGCAGGAGTAGGGAGGTGATTGTGCCCCTGTACTCGGCACTCGTGAGACCGCACCTTGAGCACTGTGTCCAGTTCTGGGCACCACAGTACAAGAAGGACATTGAGGTGCTGGAGCGGGTGCAGAGAAGGGCAATGAAGCTGGTGAAAGGGCTGGAGAGCATGGCCTATGAAGAGCGGCTGAGGGAACTGGGTTTGTTTAGTCTAGAGAAGAGGAGACTGAGAGGAGACCTCATTGCCCTCTACAACTACCTAAAAGGAGG
>VZZY01020645.1:91432-123154 GCA_013400335.1 Eurystomus gularis
GGATGAAGGATGGACTTGATGATCCTAGAGGTCCTTTCCAACCACAACGATTCTATGATGCTATGATTAGCACTTCTGGAACGATGCTAATAAGAGGAGGAGCCAAGAACATGAAAAAGCATTGTGTAAGCCTTCCTGCTTGAGACAGCTGAAAATTAAAATGACTGAAGCTTTCAGAAATGTGCTGTGGAAGACTGCCACTCAACTAACGGGCAAACAAAACAGATTGCCTGTGAGTAATTTTTGAGTTGCAAAGTTTTTTCATTTTCTCATGCTAGCTGGAGCATTTGGCTTAGTTGTTCTCAAGTAAATGATTCTGTTCTTGCTCCTACAGCAGTCTCCAGGGAGGAACTGAGAGGAGGAGGAGACAAGCAGAAGGTCTTACAGGGCATAACTCACTGGAGGAATAAGCTCAGTTGGTTCCTAGGGTGGAGTGATCAGTGGAGAGAAGCAATCTAACCACTAAAGGGTGCAATTGAGCTTTGAGCATTTAGGTGTCCATAGTAGCAGAAGCCAAAAAAGGCCAGTTTCACCCAGACTGGTAAAAACTGAACCTTGTCCCTGTTCCCTCCCTTTTCCAGCGCCATGGTAAAATAGAAAGAGCATCTGCTTAATATGCCCCTGTGCAAAAGGAGTCAGTCTACTGACAGCATCGGAAGACAGGTCCAGTGCAGCTCCCAGGGCCGCCTGGCCCTGCATCACAGTCTGCATCACAGACGAGGCTGCAGCAGATCAGGAGCTTTGGAGGAGAAGCGTCTGTAGGAGGCAATAAAGATCTTCAGATCCACTGGTTCAACTAATATTTTATATTTCCAAAATAATTATTTAGGGATTCTGGTGTATCTTATAACCATGTATTCAGGCCCTGAACATTGTTCATTACAGTTATACTTCTAAGAGTGACATGTAAACCTTCATCTTGCTATTCAGCCTTATCTGCTGTGTCTTGCCTTGTCTTGTCTGTGCATCTGAGCCAACGAGGGAATTTTACTTTCTGCTTAAGCAGATGTTTAACTTTCAGCACCTGAGCTGACCTTTTGGCTTGGTTTTGCAATTCTGGCCCTGCTGAAATGGGTGGAAGTTTTGGCACTGATTTTGAAAGAACAAGCATTTCATTCCAGGTGCTTTGCTCAATAACGTATGTGAAGTTACAAACCATAGGCCTTTCCTCGTTCTCAACTTCTCAGTCATCCTAGGTATCACTAAGTGATAAACACAAAAAATCTTGAGGAAACAAAATGGCATCTTAAAAGAGGCCTCTACATGGATGATTAATATACCTTTTAATGTATATAATAGCTACACCTATGCACACATGCACACATGTATATAAGATGTCAATGGGATCAAAGCTTTTCTCCAGCACTTTAATAGGTGGCATGCACCCTCACTTATCTGCTAAAATCAAAAACTTGTACGTGCATGTGCAGGTGCTGGGAGTTGCTTTTTCATATTGTTGGCACAGGGCCACATAGCAGAGCCGTACACCATTTTTTAGCAAGCGTGTGTTTTCTCAGGTGTTCATTTATCTCTGTGAAGAAGTTTCTCAGACCTGTAACCTCAAGTTTAGTATGCTAATAGGAAGAGGTGCTCTTACTGCCAACGAATGGGCCTTCCTCTGTCTTAGATGCAGCGATGTAACAATAGAATTCTTTTTATATTACTTATAAATATTCTTTGCAAATGTAGGGATCATGCACATGCAATAGTAACAATTAACATTTGGAACAGCCTATCAAAGAATGTGGCAGTTTTTATACTACTGTGAGTCTGACCATCAAATTTACATAACTTTCTAAAAGACAAGTTTGGGTTCAATTGACAAGATGCTGTCCTAGAGGCATGAACCATTCTATGAAATGTATGTCCTGTGTTGTAATGGTTCTTTTTGGCCTTAAAAATCCATGAGTCCGTGCTGGTCTTGGCAACAGAAAGATACCATGAACAAAGGCAGAAAGCAAGTAGAGATTATTTTCTTGGAAAAAATATAATAAATTTTGCTTTGAATTATGATGCAGATCTTAGGAAGGTGCCAATTTCTATCCATGTGATTAATATAAGCAGTCTGCTCAAGTGAGCCAGTCTTTTAATTCACTGTTAAGTTCAAAAATTGCAGAGTGGATTGGCTGAATTTTTGAGTGGTTGATTGAATTGTTTATATTGAATATCCTTTTGGCAATTTAGGAAGTGATTCTGCTCTTGCTACTTAAGGCCCATTAAAACAACCGTGATTTTTCAGCAGGTGATATTGTCAGTTCCCATTTCTCTCAATACTCTGCATTTTGACAACAATGCAACCTAGGAGCCAAATTACTGATTTTTTCATTGTCTGAGAGGCCTTTGCTTTCCTCAGTTGTTTACTTCAAGGATGTATTCTTTCTCCTTTGCAGTCAGTAGAATTTTATTGTTGTCTCCAACAGGCTAGGGATGGGGTTCTGGCTTTTCTTTTGTGCATTTATTGGATTCAAAGAGCTGGCTCTTGTTATCTAAGCTGAAAGTCACTTTCTCACCCATTAGTCAATGTATGTTAAAGATCAAAAGTTTGGGGGATTTGTTATTGATTCTAATCTCACAACATTTTTCTTTATTAACTGCTCTTGTAGATTCCGTATTTGAGAATTTCCAAAACTTGTTTTCAATGTCAACATCTAAGTACTTCCCATAAAGAAAAAAGCTGGAGTCATTTAAAGTAGTTTCAAAGACTTCCCCACACAATCTCAGATGGAATAGTCTATAGTTTCCTGGTATTAATCTGCATTTTTATTTTACATTATAGCATTATGTTGGCACTTGTTTTCTCTAGTCCTTTTGGACCACTGCTGAAATGTATAAGGTTATGAAAAGAAATTATATCGTTAAAGAATACTAAAACCCTTCTAATTTCTGCTTACTTTTACGGATGCTCTAGAAGGTGTACCATTTTCAGATCTTATTAGGATCAAAAATGGTTATGTCCTACCTATTTCAGAGTTTCCTGAATGAGTCTGAAAAAAAAATCAACAAAGACCAAAGACATAGATTACTTAAAACTGTATCTTTTTCTAAGTATTAAAATGAGAATGTCTTTCAGAGTCATCAGTTACTTCTAGGAAGAGGGCAAATGACAGAAATGGGCTTTTGGGAAGGAAATCACAGTGCAGAAGTATTTAGCTACCCAAGAGTATCCCAGCATTTCATGGACAAGTTAACATTCGGTGTGTCTTCTGCATGGAGCAGCAGGAGCTATAAGAAGCATTCTGAGGAAATACTCTGGCTCTCCAGCACCATCTAACACCGGCACTGCAGGAGCTGCCCTAGTGCCTGTTCTGTACCTATAAATGTCCTTGAATGATGTACGTGGCTCCATTTCTGCCTTTGCTGACTCCCAGTGTCCTGTTACTCAGGGATATGCTGCTGCATCACCTGACAGCAAGATACCCACAAGCATAGATAGGTACGAAAGACACTATTTTCCAAAAACTCGCCACCATAGGCATTGCATTGTCAGCAGGTCACCCTTTGCCTTAATGTTCTCATCTCCCAAGGGGAGTCTTTCCAAAGCCAATGACAAACTCGTTTTTGATTTCTCCGGGCTGTACAGCACCACAGCTGTGGTGGACATGGCAGCGTTAAGCCTCCTGTTGTCGGCCACCTCTAGATCCTCTGTAAGGAGGTTTGAGGAGTGCCCCCGGCAGCTTTGCAAATGGAATCTGAGTTGAAATGCATGATTTCTCTTAACATGCTGCTTAAAATCTTCCCTCTTAAATAGCAATGTTTTCCTCAAAACCGTGGCCATACACTAAGGGGCATCTCAGAGCAGCAGTGACATTTCCACTAGACCCAGCCTAGACACCATGCAGACCTGAGACCATCTGGATCATGCTGGTGGATCACGCTGCCGTGTTCACTGCTCATCAGAAAAGGCAGGAGCCATCACTCGTGGTAGGAGCCATCCTTCAGTGTCAGTCATCTGTTCTTTCTTTTTCCTGCTGTTTTAAAGTAACTGTTTTTAGTAGTTTTTATGCCTCAACTCCTCTTTCAATGGACTCAGTGGATGGCTTATTCTCTAATTTCTCCTATGGATTACTTTGGTCAAAGTGCAGTTTTCTCTTAGTACACTCTTTAACTAAAGCAGGCTGAATACTGCTTCAGAAAGGATTTGAACAATTCTGACGGTTTATTTTAGTATTTGCAACCACTTCATTTACTTTCTTTAAACTTTCACAGAAGGGAATTTTTCTAGGCATAGTCATAGGAAAAATAAAGGCTGTAAATATGTATGGACACAATATTTACAGTGAAATTACGTTTATCTTGGATACCATATCTGAAGTAGGTACTCTGTAGTCTGGGAAATGAGGGATAGCAAGGGGCTCAGGTGGGTAGTACTTATCACACACAGTTAGTCTGAATTATTGCCCCTTGCTGTGGCTTTTCAGCAGCCCCTGAGGTGAGCTGGAGTTTCATTGAGCTAACAAGAGATTTTTAAGTAAATGCATTTTTAAAAAACGCTAAATTTGACTTGTTTGCTAACAAAATAAGGGCTGTGATTGTCACGGATAACTAGTCCAGGTCCCGTTTGATTTTTTTAAAGTTTTTATATGCACAAGCTTCCTTTCTACTGAAAAATTTGCATATAATCCTCTTTACACTTCCCTTTAGTTTTGTTTCCAAAGAATGACCATCTATTTGTATTTTTCAGGTATTGCCTTTATAACATGCTTTATTTTTTCACTGATGTGTGTCCCTCCCCAGTAAAAACCATGAAGCAAACCACAGATTTCAAAATGCATGTCCTCCCAAGCACTTTCCTTGGAATTTTGCTGAGCTTAAATGTCTTCAGTATGTGTGAGAAAGTAAATATACACGTAACAAAAAGTTCTTGCTTCCCTGGGCAAGAGTATGTTATATAATGGAAGAAATATTGTTCTTGGCATGATAACAAAAAAGGAATAACACATTTGAATAGTACTAGCCCACAAAACAGAAGGCTTACAGCTGGCAAGCCATGTAACATTCTAGGATGATTTCTTTTATTTTTTCCACTACAGTAGGAGTTACACAGGTGGTATGTCAGGAGCCTTTGGCTTTGGTTAGTTTTAGTAGAAACATTTATACAACTGAAACCATAAAATTTTATTTTACATATTAATTTTGCAGAAGTAATTTTCTTCTTATTCCAACTGGACAGTATTGGGTGAAGTCTGTACATACCAAGCCCAGAACTGTTTCATAATAATGTCATGATTTCTTAATTTTTCTATGAGATTTCTTCTAACAGCCCCAGCATATTAGAGGTTACATGTTTACAGAATCTGTCTTTCCTTGTCCTTCTTTTCCATTTTGTGCCATAGCGAGGCCAGCACAGTCCAGGTTCCCGCTCTTTTCCCAGGCAGCATGGCCCTGCCTTACTTTTGTTCTGAGCAGTGAAGTATCTACCACTTTCAGGGGTAATTCGCACTTTTACGAAAGATCCATTAAAAAGTGTACTTTTAGTGTCATGCAGCTCAAGCACAGAGCCTTGAGGAGGCTGTGAAGCTCTGAAACCAAATGCTTTTTGGTTTGCTTTTTTGTTAATGAGTAGATTTGCACAATAACCTCAGCACTGGGACATGGATAACTACCACAATTTTACTTTCAACTATATCCCCAGAGTGCATGGTCAGTACCAAAGACCTTCTGCAGGGGAACCTGTTGAGGTGATGGGGCAGTACCACTGACAGGAAGAGCTAAGGATGTCCCTGCCTCTGTCATGCTCTGTTTTTTTCTGCACCACATTCTCATGTCCCCTTAGTGCAGGTGTAATCACAATACTCCTCTAAGAAAACATCTTTAACAAAAAGGAAGAGGAAAAAAACTCTCAAATCCATTCATTTCAGTCTAATGAAACTAATCAGATAACATAAGCCATCTGTAGCCATATACTTAATTATTGCCAAGTCAGGGGAATCAATGGAGTTTTAGTGATTCTCTGTTCCAAGGAACAGGCAGAAGCACTGGCCCTTTTTCTCACAGCTCAGCTCAGCCCAGCCCAGTGCACCACGGCTGATGTGATCGCCAGGAGCTGCTGTGTGCCAGTGGGCATTCCAGGGAGTGGTTGCAACATCACCTTCTGGTGGAGAAATCTCCGTGTTTACCTTCAGGCATATGGTGTGATCTGCAGCCCACAGATGCTGTTGCTGGGTGGCTGGCAAGGGCATTCCTCGCATGCTTCTGACTAAGTATTTGGAAGGAGGGGGGGTGCCCACACCTGCCAGCAGCTGCAGAAGAGACTCGCACCTGCCAGAAAGGCAAGGGCTCTTCCCACATTGTATTGCCGTTATATCTTCCTTCGCTGTAGTTTATTGGAACTCGTCTATAAAACAAGGAAGGCCAATATAAAAACCTTCCTGATGGAAAAAAAATAGTAAAATATTCTTCCACGCTCCATTATATAATGGTGTGAAGTGTCGCTGAAGATGCCAGAAAAACTGGGAGAGAGAAGAGAGAAAACCCATGTCACCCTGTGCAATCTTTCTTCTCCTCCACTACAAGCAGGATAAGCTTGGTTCACACCAGCCTGTACTGGAGGCTTGGGACATTCAAGCTGAGGAAACCTCGGGAAGGATAATCTGTGATGGAAACCCGAGGGGCCTTCTGAGTCTGCAGGTCGTTTAAGGGCTGTTGTTTTCCGGTGTGCATTAGTGTGTGTGTGCATGAGGCTGTTGGGCTCCCTAGGCACTGATAGCCTTTTGGAGGCCGCAGTGTATTCGAGAAGGTTTGCTTTTGGCATCATGCAGCCAGAGTCATTTGGAGCCCGATCATGCACTAAAGAACATGTCAGGAAACCACATGACATAGTTTCTCTGTGTGGAGATAATCTGCAGGGAGCCTGGATAGCTGTAATGGTACATTACTGCTTGCTTTATGTCTGGCTTCGCATTAACTCTTCAATTTGCTTGCTTTGGCTTCCCTGACTGTTAAATATATACATGCAGGGTCACTTCGACATAGTAAAAAATTGGTTTCTGGAATCGGCTTCTTAGTCTCCAAACCCTGGAGCTCCTCGTGCCGGTCCTGCTCCCGCGTGCTGCGTGGGGTCGCGTGCACCGTGCTGACCGGGTAAGTCACCATCTCACCTTCCCTTGCTAACTTGCTGTGACAGTGACTAATTCCAGAGGCACTGGCAATGGGCTAGGGCTTTTCACACGAACAACATTTACAAGGATTATTTTTAACTGTCATCAAATTAAAAATAGTTTAAAAAATATCTCTGTCTACCACTTCTGCCTCTGCTGTGTCAAATTCCAGCAAGCGTGGGGCATCTGGCTTTTTAACATTTTCAAGGTTTTCTGCTTCTAGATCTCCTCTGCTACTAACGAAGTTCTGTCCTTTCCAACAGGCCTGGAGTACTGCACTCCCCTTTTCTCGATTTTTTCTCTAGTTTGATAATTTAGATTTAAAGAGACTGGATAAAAGCGAGTAGCTAGAACATCCAAAATCTGTCTCTGAAAGAAGGGTTTGCTGTCTTCCACTCCCCACAAATTAGGACAGTGCTTGCAAGGCTGCAGAAGCACAAGTTCCTCTCCCATCCACAGCGTATTTACATAAGAGGGTCTCTCAGGCCCAAGAGACGCAAAATATATTGACCTGGGAAATTAATTTATGGTACTGGAGGAAACTTTGAGTAATGGTTGATGGATCTAGGTTTTGCTAGTATTCACTGCTGCTTTTATTTAAGCAAATGTGCTTTACATACATTATATTTCTTGCTGATTGCATCTAATAAAAACAGACAAAATAATATTTTACGAAAATAGCCTGTTATTTGAAATACATTTTCCTTGGATGACTAGCATCAAAAATAAATGAACTTTAAAAAGAATAGAATCTGTATTTTTTCCATACTAAAACCATCCAGCCTCAGATTTACACTGTCTATGACTTAAAATTAGATTGAAGACAGGAAAAGAAGAACCAAATGTTAAAAGAAAGAAAAGCAACAAAGTGTCTGGCAGAGAGCACATCAGATGCCTTCCTACCTAACCTGCTGTTTCACCTCGACTCATAAAATGGAAACTGGCCTTAGACCTAGGTGACCTGCAGAAGTAGAAAGATGCAGCACAGGGGAAAAAAAAATAATCAGCACAGCAATGTAGCTACATATACCAGAAAATATTTGCCTTGGCTGGAGTGTCAGTTTAAAGTTTAAGCAATTCTTGACTTTTTTTCAGGCTGGTTTATACATCATTAACAAGAACCGTACTATGGTTAGCTCAGTCACACAGAAGCTGCTCCGAGGATCTCAGTATCTTGAACTATGCTAAAGGTACAAGTCAGGATAAATATAAATTTATACTTCAAGTGAATAATGCTGCATTGTCAAATCTCACTTAGCCATGGTTGCTTATTTGGTCTAAGGATTATCATTGCCACGGACCCTGAGCACTTGAATCTGGCAGATTTTGTAACAGACACAAGGTACTGTGCAAATAGGGCTCTCCTGCCCCCAGGTTCGGCTCAGCTCTGGGCACAGCTGGGCTCAGAGCCCCCCCGCCAGCCTGGCAGCTCAGCCCCTGGCAGCGTGTCCCTGCGGCAGGCGGGACACGCTGTGTGCTGCCATCCCACCCATCGCCCCCCTGCTCCCAGCCCAGCTCTATCCAAGTCAAGTTAGTTCTGGCTCCTGGCAGGGACGTTTTCTTTGCAATTCTTTGCGATTTTGCATTGGATTCTTTATAATTTTACTCCTTAGAGTTTTTTCTTCCAAGCTCTTTTGGAAACGCAGTTAAGGACAAAATAATGATTGGCATTTATTGCTTTATTATTGAAGATAATAGCTTATATAATTACCAGAGAGGTAGTTCTCCTCCTTGTCATGAGCATCTCTTTGGTGAGGATGACAGTGCTGCGGCAGGGCCGGGTGATCGCATTCAGCTGATGGGTGGAAAACTGTAGAGCCCTCCAGGAGCCATTGTGCCTTATTTCATACAGCACAAACTCCTGTCACTCACACAGCAGTGATCTCAGTCACCTAAATACAAAGTGTGTGCAAGGACAGTCATTACAATCATAGGATCACAGAATTGTTTAGGTTGCCAAAGAGCTTTAAGATCATCGAGACCAACTGTTAACCCAGTGCTGCAAAGTTCCAACTGGTTTATATATTCTTGGCATATAAGAGACAAAACATTTTCCCTCACGGATAGAAGCCTGATTTAGAAGTGAAAAATATCTTCTATAAAACACCATCCAAATGTAAATGTTTTTCTTCAGATAATGCAGATGCCTGAAGACTGATTAAAAAAAAGACAAACTAAAACATTTTTAAAATCCCTTTCTAGAATTCTGTGGATGGATTTAAGACTAAATGCTGTTTCTGTAGCGAGCAGGGGTTAAGCTGGCTCAGATCTGATGGCTCTATTTCCAGCTCCAATAATATATTCCAGAGTATCTTGCAAGAGATCCTATGAACGTGAATACAGAAAAACTGAAAGTTCCTTTACACAGGCAGGTCTTTTCCTCAAGCATAAATATTCTTAATCTGTTTTTTTGAGATAAAGGCTACATTGTTACCAGACCAATGGCTGGAATTTCTCTTTGAAAAGGAATCCTTTTAAATGCCGTGTCTCTGAAGCCAAATCCTCATAACTTCCAGTGAAAATTTCATGGAATATTCTATACAAATAGCAAATTGTAGTAACTGGCACCTCTCAAACTTTATGCAAAGTTAATATTATATAAAGCTGAAAAAATTTACAAAAAATTTATAAAGTTACTTCCTGTGCAAATAATTTAGAGTTTTTATGCTTAAGTCCCTTCAAGATTTTTGAAATTATTTATGCACCTAAATCACATGGAACTAAATGGAAGTTAGGATCATAATTATAATTTTTATTATTATTAATAAGTTGGAGTTTCTTAATTTTTTTTTAACTTGTCCTTTAGTTAAAAAGTAAAGAAGTGAATATGCAAGCAATCATATTCCTGAAACAGTGTGTGCATGAAAACAAATCTACTATCTAAAACTCCGCAGAACAAGTCAGAAGTCTAATGTTACCACCATGTATAAAGTACAAGAATATTTTATAGTAGTTTTAAAATATTATTTTCCACCAGAACTGAGATCTAAACAACACAGAAAAATAAATAATAATTCTATTAGATCTGGATCTTTTAAAAGTTGTTTGTTTGAGAATGCTTGGCTTGATTTAAAGAGCTTTAAGATATTCTTTGTCTTTTCTTATGACAGGTAACATAAAAAAAATAAAAGATTTCCCCATATAACAGTAGCCACTGGTGTCCTGTGTCAGGGTATTAACCTTTTTAACCCTGTCAGTTTGCTGGGGCCAGGAAATATAGACTAGTCTTTTACTACTCTTCTGTGTGTCACAACTTTATTATGCATCACATTTTTACTCTTCTGAAGTGTCCATAGTACTCAAAAAAAAATAGTCTTGTAAAGAGAATGCAGTGTTACACAGCCAAAAAGGTATGTAGGGCTGAACATCATATATTTTATCAAAGCGATGTCCTTCTTCATCCAGGGTGCATTATTGTTGCTCCATAAAATCTTAACATCAAAGAAAGACTCAGGGTTCTGTTTCGTATTTTATAAAGGTGATCTCTGAGCATTTCTAGTTGAATTATTCAATAGTTTGCTGTATATCACTTTGCTGATGACAAGAAAGCTGTCTCATACCTTTAGTGCTGTCTGTACAGAGTTGGCTTGTCTTTCAAGTTAGAATAAAGCCAGATATAGCTGATTAGCAATAAATATTTCAACTGCTATTGGAGAAATATTAGTTCCTAAAGGCAATAGTGTTGTCCATTGCTTGTACCTACTAGAGTCTTCTCAGAGAGATTGTACACATCCTCTATTAAGAATAATAATGAAAATGATACGAGCTCTTAAAAATCTTGTCATGGTAAGATGGCATCATATTCCTAGAATTAAAAGCACCCTCTAATTCCTAGAAAAACATTGCTTTATCGCTTAATTATAACTCTTCACATTATTTTCAGTGATCCAGATGGTGGTGGAAGAATGTTAACTTCCAAAAAAAACCCTTTAGTTAAATATATATGTCTTTTGGCATTACATAGTAAGCTGCCTCCAATTCTCATCTCATTGCTGGGGTTGTAGCTGATGCAATAGCTTGGCTTCTTGCTCCTTACTCTTATGCCCATCTTTATTAGATTGTCAGCCATAATTTGCTACTTGCATTTGTGCAAAAGGTTCACCTGCAAGCACCATTTCTTTTGACAACCATGGCAGCAACTGGTTAAAGTGAGTTAGGGTGTCCTCAAACCACAGGAGTATCTTCCTGCCAGGGGCAGGAGCATTACAGGAAAAGGAGTCCTTGCTCCTGTTTGGATCCTTACCTTGGCCCACCACCTTTGTGCAGGCAGGTGGCCCCAGCCATCACCTTTGGCTGGGAGAGCTGCCTTGCCACCTGCACCTCCTGCTTGCACTTCCCTTCACCTTGTTTGCCCCTCTGCCATTGCTCTCTTGGAGCCAGAAATGTGTAAGGTTTGGATCCACATCTGATGCAAAATTTGCGCCCTTTGATGGGTGAACCCAACCAGCCCACAGGGCACCAAGAGGGCTTCTGCTTCCCAGGTCACAGCCCAACCCCTATTACCTTGGACCCTTCAAGGTCTTACCCATTTTCTTGATTTCTTTTTTTTTATTATTTTGTGTGTGTGTTCTTTAGGTTTCTGCCTCAGCAGCCCCCTTTGGTTAACGCCTGGCAGTCAAGCTGGGTAATGTCACACAGGTAACTGTGACATTTATTCCCTGTAACTCTGTCATCCTCCACAGCAAGGCATTGCTTTGGAGAAACTTAAACATGATCTGGGGAGCATTCCAATGAGACTTCATCTCAACTAGATGGAATTTGGTTTCCAAAATCATTCTGTTTCTCCTTAGCAACTTTAGTCCTTTAGAAAACAGTGTCAAAGACCATGGCAACACTCCCTGTGAGGATGTTCTGTGTGCTGTAGTCAGCCTTCAGCTTCATCCCGATCATCCTGTGCACCTCTGGCAGCCTTTGGGAGACAGCTTTTTGGGAGATGGATGTTTTGGGGATAAATTCAATCAGAAGAGCAGTCAGAAATAAAGTGAGAGGAAGTTTTCCCATTTGGTGAGATGATGCCACACTGAGATAATCTGGAAATAGCTGGACCAAAGAGCCTTTTCTTGACTGATTTATCAGTGAAGTAGACAAAAAAAAGGAGAATATACTTTCAAGAATGATCCTACCTCAGACTTTTCATCTGAAATTAGTTTGAGTTGGTCACTATTCACATTTTCCATTTCCTAAGCTAATCAGTATTCACAGTTTGCATTTTTTAAAAAAAATGCTTAGTATTCAAAATGCCCAATTCTTAACAAATGTTTACTCATTCTGAGCTGAAATAAAAATATGACATTTTTGAAATTTTACACAAAATCAAAACTCTGGGCAACAGATATTTCCCCAGCATTTTTATTCTGTATTATGTAATGTATTCTCAATCTTTGGATGTATTTATAATTCTGCAATGTATTTGTTGTTATAAGCCAGGTTTGTTCCTATTTTGTGATCTATCAATAGTAGCAGTTATCTGGCAATGTAGTAATCAGTATGGTCTGTTCATTTTAAATTAAGGAGGAAAAGTGCTCATCTGATTAAAAATGTCTTTTAATTCACAGTAGGTTTATCTTAACCACCCCTGACAGTACCTGACATCACCAGAAGAAACTCCACAGTGACTGGTGTGTCTGTACGGTCCAGAACAGAGGGATGCCGAGAGGTTAATGAGAGTCCTAACTCAACAGACCTGTGTTGGAGAAGTTAGAGAGTGGTAAGTGCACCAGCAGATAAGGGGTTTGCGCCACTTTATCATCTTTTATTGATCCCTTAAAAGTAGTCCAAAGACTTCTGAAGAGACTAGTAGAATTGAGGTTCGTGTCTTTCTTTTCACTCTTGATCCTTTTGCAACTCATTTCAGTCCATGAAAGGAGCTAAGGAGAAGCAAGCTATCACGATTACTTTGTGTCATGTTAGCCATTTGTATGCTGCAAGTCAGCACCTGCTGACTTGCCAGAAACTAAAAAAATAAAGAAAAGAGCGTTATAAAACTCTCTGCCTGAAAAACTGAGATCATAAATGAAATTTCAAAATATTCTGAGGTTAAAAAGAATCTCAGTGAAAATTTGTTCATTTCGGAATATTTTTCTCGAAAAGACTTCCAGCCAAACTGCTGAGATTTCATCAACCAAGTTTACGGTGAAAGAATACTTGGCTAAAATCTTATAATCCATACATATGGGGAAGGATCAGGCATATCTAGTCTAAATGAATTGCATGTAATTTAACTGAAATTTCTCATCTAAGGAGTACTCCTTATTCATTGGATTGCTGGGAAGGACAATTTGTTACCCTTCTTTTTTTTCTTTTGCTCTGTATCACACAACTTGTTTGCTTGGGGAATATGCTTTAAATCTTCACATTACATTATAGATGCAAATGGTTCGGGGTTTTTTGTATCACTGTGCATGCTACATAAACAAATACTCTCCTGTTCTAGTAAGATAATCAATTTTATTCATGCCAAAAATGGAATTTCCCTGCTCTGCATTTGTAGCTGAAGTATTTTTGAAGTTCAAGATTTTATTTCATTTCATTATTTAGCCAAGTGACTTTTGTGGTAAGAGTAGTTAAAATTGCAACACATTTGGTCCCAGTAGCCTTTTGGAATGCATTTCAGGCAATGCATGCCACTGATTGGCCTGGCCTTGTTTTTCCCTCCCTTCATTTCTCTATTGTCTTTTTCCAGCACAGCGAATATGATTGCTTTATACCAAATATCACACGTGACTTTTTTTTTTATGAAGGTTATCCCTTTCTGGCATATTTTTCTAATTTATAACTGTTATTCAATCTTCATTTTATTCTTATTTCTGGCACAGCAGAGAGTTTGGAACTTGTTTTTAGATTTCTGTCTGTGCAATTGTCTAAGCAATTAAACGCAATCAGCTTCCAGTAGTAAAGTTTTGGTCACTTAGTTCAAAATGCTGAAACAACATATCCTCTTTTAAGGTTTTGGTTTTTCTTCAAGACGCTAATATGGTGTTCATTATCAAAGGACAAAGGGCACTCTGAATTGTATAATTACTTTCTGGTTTTACATTCCATTACTTGCATTAAAACCACTTACTGCCACTAAGAAAAATGAGTATGACTTTGTGCAGTTTGTGGCAAATAGGCAGTCTTTTGAGATCTCAGAGCAGAATGTTTCGGTTAATAGGCCGGTACTTGAAAGTACTCTTTCACACCAACAGTTGCAAGTGCATTCTGTGTTTTTCTTTAAGTCTGACATCCATGAAAAGACAGTCCTGATCTATTTCTCATTGTGCCTTAAAGAGGATTCTTTGGAAATTGCCGGATAACTTAGCAATGTGCTCTGTATCACTTTTACTGATGACAAGAGAGGTGTCATCTCTGGTGCATCTGTGTAAAGTATCATCTCAGATAACTTCTGTATATCGCTATCTGCTTCATTTCTTCACATAGGAAGCAGTTTCCAGAAACCCTATTAATTGGCAAATACCAAAATACTTCACACATTTGCAAGAAACAAAAGTAGAGCATGTTGACTCTTGGGAATCAGTTCCCAATAAGAACAAGCAGGGTTTAATTCAATAGCAAGGCTATTTTTTTACAGGGCAAATATATTGTAACATTTCAAGCATTCAGAGCTGTACCAAGTCGTCTTACCTTCCAGTAAAGATCAGTACAGCTGGTCATTCCTGGAGACTGACTTTTATTATATTTTAGTGTTTAGATTCATTTTACTGTTTATCACTTTTCTATCTGGAACAAAAAAAAAAGGACGTCCTTTCCAAATAAAACCATTTTGAATCAAGATGTAGGCTATGTCTCCCACGGGTGAGACCACTATCTCACCAGGCTTCATCTGCAGGACAGCTCAAAGCTGATTGTGCAGTCCTTCCTCCTCGGCTGTGCAGGACTGATGCAAGTGGGTGTCGAGCACAGGGAGCACACACTTACGCTGAAAGGCAGCTGAGGTTTTAGCCGCTGGTCTCTCTTGTAGAGGAAACTGAAAATCTGCCATGAAAACTTAGTGCAACAGGCACTTGAGGCACAGCCTATAATGAAGGAACGCTCCAGGTGCCTGCTGGTGTCACTGCAAAATGAAGGTGAATAGTTTTACACTGCAAATTTCTTGTAAACATTCCCCACCTTTAAAAACAAAACAGCAGCAGAAGAGCAGGGCAGAAGGGAAGGAAGAGGCAGTGGGTACTGATGACAAGAGGCACCTCTGGTATGGCTGTGTATCATCCCAGCTGCCCAGCAGCAAGTGTGAGTTTTCAAAAGAGACACCTGGGTGGTGGGCATCAGTAAAAAGAAACCTGCCATGACTAAGAAAATGTCCTTTCTCAAAAAGGAAGTAATTTTCAAAAGATTTTCCCCAGTGGAGCTAGCTGTTGATGCTCAATTAACACATTTGTGTTGGTTTTAGCCTGTAAATATTTGGACCACCCATTACAGGGTATCTCAGCAGAGACCCTTTCTCTCTAAAACCAAAAGGCTCAGTTTTAGGGTACCCCTGTTAATCCGAGGGAGGTTTGTTGGAGGCTGCTCTGGCACGCTCCTAAATGAGTCTCTTTTCACTGTAGTTGTGACATGGACTCCTACCACAAAAATTCATCCCGAGGAAAGCTGCTCTGGATTTGTCACATTACTGTGACTGAAGTTTGGTAATTACGATACTTCGAGTGTTTTTTAAAGTCCTGAGTGTTTTGATTTAGCATATTGTGTCAGGTTGTTATAGATACAGTGAGTTAGCATCTGGATCAAAAACTCCCATAACTCGGATTTTTCATACCCAGGGATTTGGTGATCTCATCACTACTGCCCACTGCAGATGGCCGAGAAATTGATAGTCTCGAACTGTAAAATCCTCTTGAAAAATGCAAACATTCTTTAGTGAGATATGAAGAACTTTACTCTTATTACCACCTTCAAAGCTCCTTCCTCTCTACTTTCTCCAAAAATAAACTGTAAAAGCTAGAAAAATGTTACCACTTAAAACTATACAGACTGTCTCTTTCCACTTTTCTCTATGTGCATATGCTTTGTTTTCTTTTTCTAACAAAGTCAGTTCACGCAATGTCTCTGTCACCCTGACTTGCACTGTGATTTTAAGATGTCATCAGAAGCATTTCTTTTATTGACTGCCAATCATTAATTGTTTCTCCTGTACGGCTCCATAAACATTACATGTAGCTATATTGATATATACTATTCACATGTTTTGTGTTTGTATAAACATGCTGCTAATACTCTGTTTCTTCAATAGAGATGTCTATAAATCCAGACCGCTAGAGATACTTTATAATGACTTAAACATTACACCAAACAAGAGATTCCAAGGGGACATGATCAGGATGTAATAATGGGCCAGTGTCAAAAAGGATTTATGATTATTATTCATATGACTCAACCATATGCTCCAGCTACTGCTGTAATCTTGCTACTCTTGGTCTGACATCTGTAGTGATAATGAGTAAAGTTGCATTACGCCACAGAAAAAAAATCAAGACACTTAAAAAATAACTAGTGGGCTGCCAGGAGAAACATTGACCTCCTCTGTAGGGTCAAGAGACGGTTTTAAAATATTCTGGGTGCTCCTGACAAAGTTGAAACACTCCAAGGATCTGGCAGCCAGCTGTTCTAGCTTTATTAGAGAAGAACTAAACTATAATTGAATTCCTAAACTATACGTATTTATCACTGAAGTTAAATACCATGCATGATCCTATTGAGTTCACCTTAAAAAAGGAAGTTACCTATTTCATTTTATATAGTGGGACAAATGTTATCTGTTCTATTAATGTGAGATTGGGGAAGATGCATAAATACTGTGTATTTCCAGGATCACTTGGATTCACTGATTAAGCATCAAGCTTCCAAGTGACTATGGTGAAAAGACAGATATTTCTGATTTGTTTCCCTCTCACAGTTTTCTCTATCTTTGTCTTTTATGGAGCAACCCTTAGCTCTGGCTGCAGCTGAACCTGGCACTGGCTGGGAAGCTGTAGCTTATCTATGCCATTTCCTGGCTTCCCTGTTCGGTGGGAATTTAGCAAACATGCAAATACCTTTTGGAGCGATGTACAGACACTGAGAACTACTTTGTGCTTCTGGAGTAATATATCGTGTTGTGCAAGCTAAATATATGAGTGTAGGCTTTCTTAGTTTCTGTCAAACTCCATTAATGTTCCATTACTCACTGCGGCACTTTAGGTGGGGGTGAAAACTTAGTCGTTTCTTACTGAGAAGGAGAAAACTCAGGTGAAATTGCCTGATGTCAACCCTCCTAATCCTGCAGTGGTGCTTAGCAGACGGGCAGCAAGCAGGAGTCAAACGAGCTCATGCATAAAGTGGGCTAAATCACACACCACCAAAGTTGCTATAAAATCATGGCCAAACATAGCAGTAAAGGACAAATATTTAGGCAGTGTCAGTCAGTCGACTAATGTATGTATCAGCATATTAGTGAGGAAATCCCCAGAAGCTCTGTGGGAGTTTTTCTTTTTGATCTGCCACCACCTGCCAGGCTGCTGGCATTGCTGCTGCAGCCACCAGCCAGACAGGAGCAGTTCTCCTGGGACTCGAACAAATTGCTCCTTAAGGCAAATAGCTGCTTGATTAATTCAAAGGCACACTGAGCAATCAGCAGCAGGTGAAGAGTAAAAGCCAGGGAACCAGACCTGAGGCAAGCCTGTCTGCCTGCCACAGAACCGCGATGGGAAAGCTCCTTCACTGCTTGTTAATAGCAGCAAATGTTCTTTGTTGCTGTCAGACTTGCACAATCTCCACTTTGCTCATGCTGAATTCTGGTGCCTCTCCTCATGCTCCTGAGATCCTCAGCCAAAAGACATGTTCAACATCCGTGAAGCCTGAAGTCTTGGCTTGCATCAACACAAGCGCTTGGTAGACTCAAGATGTTGTTTTAAGCACCTGACATCCTCCGTCTGTCTTCTTTATTTTTAATTATTTCTAGTCTATAGAGTGACCTAATCAAACAAGCTCTTGTCTGATGTCAAGGTTTCTTCTTTGCTTTTATCTCTTCACATTTCTATATAATTTCTTTTTCCTCTGGAACTATCAAAGAATTTTCTTTAACAAGCCCATCAATGAAAAACAAAGTCTGCATTCTTGAATTCTAAGTCACACATAAACCTTAAAGATGCTGTTTGCTCAGTGTTGACAGAAGCAGTCATCTGCCCTAATTTACCTTCATCGTATGTTTTTATTAGGGCTGTGAGAGCATGCATAAACTCACCAGGGGAACATGCACATTACAGGGTTCTTTTCTTAAACGCTTTCAGATCTAATAAAAACACATGGGCTAAAGCAGTGTCCTGGATTGGGACAGTAATACCTCTCTGTCATGTGTTCTTTTAGTGTCAGGATAGTTGTCTCAGAATATCTACTCACTGGAAGTTATCACAACAGGACTGAAGGAATGGTCTTGAAGAATCATCTCTCTTCCATTGATGTTCTTCTGCTCAGTCCTACCAAAAAGCTTAGTGATGCTTTACTTCTTAACTCGGGTATCAAGGCTGATAGTCCTATTCTAACCCAATTATTTTTAAGGTGCTTATAGGGATAGAGTAGTGCCATGGACTAGCACTAATGGGCCCCTAGAAGTAACTAAAATGGCCAACCTATTGCTCCCAGCTCACATTTTCTAAATAGAATTTCCCTATCCACTGTGAAATTTTTGAGGCCCTACCAGCTGACAAATATTAGATATGGATGTATACAATCAACATCAAATGGAGACAAAGCAAGTTCAACAGTAGAAGGGTTATCACTGTGACTGCTTGGGGTTCTTCATGTTTAACGTGTAGAAATCACTTAGATTAGAGAGAGGTGTCATTTGATCTTCCTTTTTTCCACAGATACTGCTAAATAGTTTTCTAAATCAGTCCCAAATGTGGCCTGGTTTCTGTGCTGGGCCAGTGTGAGTATAGTAGTGGTTTTGTTCCTCCTTGCTACCTTTTCTTCTTCCCCCCTCCGAGACTTTGGGGGCTGAGAGCACTGAGCCCCAGAATATTGCACGAGTTAGACAAAACAAAGCTCCAATGTGCTGTGGATATAATAACCTGCAATGTCTCCCCTGTCATCCCAAATTACTGGAATACACAGCGTTGCTGCCCTGCCTACCTCCATGCCTGCCTGTTGAGGAGCGGCGCTTCCTCCTCATCAGATGGACTGGTGGAGGGTCAGGTGTCAGCTCTTTCTTGCTGAAATGTGCTTGAATTGCGTTCTGCTTGGCTCTAAGGCCATGGGCAGATGGTTCTTATGCTAATCCCTTCTGGGGGTCTTCATGAATTACATGGCTTTTCAGAAATGTTTTGGAGCAGTTCCCATATCTATGGCCTGGTACACCGCCAGTGAAGACCCCACCCACCCAGCAAACCAGACTTTTTACAGTACTTTCTTGAAGTGCGAGTATGTGCATTTGGAGAAAATATTGTTGGAAGACCTCTAAGAGATTGCAAGGGATTGGTTTGGGTTTATTTGGGTTGCACAATATAATTTTTTGCTTGCAGCATTTTTTAATGGTGATCATGGTGGAGGTAATTCCTCGTGTTAAGCAGACTCTTGCTAGACACTAGGAAAAAAAGTCCGGTTTAGTCTTGCATTTATTTTACACTTTTTTTAAAAAGCATCAGTGGAGCAAGAAATGCTCAAGAGAACAACTGGAAAGGCTTTCCAGGGTCTCAAATGCATCTTTGCTCCACTTTCAGATGTGAGCTGACTAACATGCCTAAGGACAGAGATGTAAGTGGAAAAGGACATCTTTCATTTTCTACCCATGAATATCCCAGGTAAAACACAGGCAGTTCTTAAGAGGAGACTAGATTTTTGAAATAACAGTTGCCTAATTCACTTTTTATAGCCTGTCTAGAGATTATGCGTCTAAAGGAGCAATTTGGTGGAAGAGACTTGGAGAATCAGACTAGAAAGTCATACCATGTTCTATAGGGCAACATGAACACAGGGATTCAGGAGGCTGCAGAAGTAGGAAATAGGGATTAGTAACAGGCACTATAGATAGATTCATGAAGATAGATACATGAAGGGATTATAGTTAAGAATAGGTAACACTCTTCTGCCCAGCTGTCCTTGGATCACATAACTGAGCTGCGTGAGTGGACTCCATGTTAGGATCGCACTGTACCAACCTAGAGACACGTGGTAACAACGTGGCATCTGGATGCTACATGGTGAAGAATGGCGTGAGAACCAGCAAAGTCCCAAAGCCTGAAATGGACTGAAGATAATGTCCATTGGTGCCATTGCTTCCTTTTTTGGCACACCTAAAGTGTTTTGCTGGGCATAGAAGTATGTAGGAAATGCTTGAGTATCGTCAAAGGTGGTGGAAAGAGCAATCCCATAACTTAAAAGTGTATTTGCACACTTTTGGTAGACTGCAACCTGTATCACTGCTAACCTGTCAAAGATGCCACAGTATCCAAAATCAGACCATGCAAATTTCCTTCCAGTGGTCACAGTGTGAGAATAATTGCTGCCGCCTGTATATCGCAGGGATTTCATATCTTTCAACAGACTTTTCTATCATCCTTGCAGTAGTGGTTTGTGAAATGAATGAGGTCCCATAAGTGAAAATATAAGTAGAGTAAGTGACCTTCATTCACAGAGGCATAAAATAACAAATCAGGCATTGCAACAAGCCAACAGTGCAGTGTGCGCAGAGGGAAGCAGACAAAATAAATTAAAACAGTGTTGGTATCTGCTGTATTCCTCAGTATCTCAGAGGCTATGAAAAGTCACCCGCATTCTTATTTTTTTTCCAGTTTCTTCTATTCAGATTTTTAAAAGCCCAGAATTGGCTTTATAGATGTTTTATCTGCTATTTAATCACAAATTGAGGGAGGGGTTACTCAAACTTCAGTAACTAATAGAGCTAGTAATGTAATCATAAGTTAGATGGCAAAACATTTTTTATTTTCAGTACTATTTTTTTTTCTCTGTTTTGTGCTCTTTAAGGTTAAAACCACTTTTAAAAACCACCATCTTAAAACTCAGAAGAAAAAAGAACTTATAAAAGGAAGTAGCTGAATGCTAGTTTCAGGATGTTTTTATTAGAATACTTTTAGAAGAAATTGTTGGTGAAATATTGTTCTTGTAGCTCAGTTTTCCCTACTACTGAGGAAAATCAGAAGCAAAAAAGGAGGTGGTTTCTGGTCACACCACAAGCCTAGAAAATTAGGGCTCAGTCTCTGCTTACTGTTTAAACACACAAAATGTACAGGCTGATCGCCTCTTTGAGTGGAGTTACTCTGGGTAGCTGGAAGCTGCACCAGCCTGTTCACCCAGGTCACTTCTAACGAGATGTACGAGCCCATATTGCACCTTTCTATACCTTTCTATATATGTCTTTCTATATACCTTTCTATATATGTCTTCAGTGCCCACAGGAAGGAGCTGACACATCCTTCCGTAAACAGAATACAGCCACCACAGCATCCACACCAGAAGATATTTATTTGTTCCAGGGAACAATGTGTTTTATAATGCAAATTCTAGCAGTGATACACTGATGTTCTGAGTCCGTTTAGGGGTTCAGGGCAGGTCCCCACGGAAACAGAATGTATGCTCTCCCCCCTCCCTATCCCTTAGTTTCCCCCCTAGACAGGTGGACAAAAAGGGAGATTAGGAGTTAAAAGAGAGAGAGATTTTGCACTGTATTGGAAGTTGGCAAAAAGAGATATATATATGGTTTAACTGGGAACAGAAAACAAGAAGGGAAGGTAGATATAGATACAAAGATGGGGGAAAACACAATAAATGCAATATAGTACAAAACCAAAGGTTGGATGGCTTCGGATTCACTAGAGGATGAGGAGTGGTGAGAAGATGGCTCCTGGCCGCATGGAGGGGTCAGCTCCAAGCGCCTCTTCCTCCCGCGCTGGAGACACTTCCTGCCTCCAGTATCCCGTGTGGACAGGAAGGGGGAGGGAATAACTGCTTCCCCCCTGGGACCCTCAGGGTGTCCAACCCCTGCCTGTCCTGGTCCCAAACCTCAAACCGTAACAACTGAACTCAACAGATTTAAACCAGGGAAGAATTTGAACAATACATTTAGAGTAGAAAAATAAATTAAAAAAAAAACCAACAGAAAAGCAGAGTGGGTTTTGTTGTTTGGATTCTTTTTGTTTACATTTTACTGTTTTATATGTTGAGTTCCAAGAGTTTCTGGAAGTTTGGATGCCTCTACCAGTGGAGGTTGTCCCAGCAGAGGCATAAACTGGGTATTGTGTAGATCTGGTCCCATGTTTTCACCAACGCATGCGTGACATTTAATACACAGCTAACTACATTTACGTAGCCAGCTATCTATGCAAGTAGCAGCATATGAGAATTTGTGTCTTCTGTGTTTATTAATGTTTTCCACACCCTTCCATCAGCGGTGGGGGCTGAAAGTTACAAAAAGCAGTGCTGCATGAATGTGATCAAACTCCAAAGTGGAGAAAAAGCTGGTTTACTGCCCAAACAATTCAACCAGCGGAAACGTTTTCTCCGTGTAATCAAATGTGCCTGTCTCATTATCACAATCAAACAGCTTTAATAAGTGGCTTAGTCCAAGGGTGTACAACCCGATACAGGAAAATCCTGCTTTGTAGCTTGTTTCATGAAAAGCAAAATGTAGATTATGCCTTGGAAGCTGTTTACAGAACTGCTCTTGGTCTGACCTGAAGATCAGGTTGATTTTCAGCTTTATGAGCCTCCCATCTTAGTTCACAGAATCACGCAGTTGTACGTTCATGTTTCTGTGCTGCCCACAGAACTCTTTTCCTGGAGAAATCAGAGTGTCCTCTGGTGGCTGATGTCCTGCTGGAAATCCCACAGGTCTTGCACTGAGGGAAGGGGGGCCCATGGGGACTGTAAGCTGCTGGGCCAAACAACTCTTATTTTTACTTTGTAAATCAGATAGTCTTTTTTGCTATGCAATATCTTTTTTTTCTTGCATGTATCCTTGTTATTCAAAATGCCCTGTGATCAAAGCATGTTCTCTCCTCTTAAGCCTATGCAGGGGCCCTGATGCTCTCACTGGTGCAACTGTGGCATTCGTACCACTGTGAGGGGGCATGACAGGATGGGTTAGATGGCTTCTGCCATGAGATTTTTGTAAGGTTGTGTCTGTAAGAGCTTGGAACACAGCTTGTGTGCACACACATTACACAGTGCTGTAGGAGCTGCTTTTGCCACGAGGGCTAAGATTACCGAGCAGTTTCCTTCCCAGCCTCATGACTCCACGTGCGCACACGTGCACATTTCCAAAATGCTCCATTCTGGGGTATGAGGTTTTTATTGGTGGACTTGTTCTATGCCAGAATATTCAGCAAAATCTTTTGAGCTTTTGGGGGTTTATCAGAGGATAGCAATGATGCTCTTCCTGTTAGGCAAAAAATTCCAACCTCTGTTTGTTTCTGTAAGCAGCAAGTAAAACAACTATAGGTCCCACAGAGTGTCTCTTCACAAGCCTCCTCTTTTCCAGCCATCCTCCTCTTTCCAGAAAGCACTGCTTTCACTTTCCCCACTCAAAGCAACAGCTATCTCCCTCTGTTCTCTCTCCTTTCTATCAAGCCCGTTCTTCCTTTTCCCAGAAAATCCTTGCATCTCATTTTCCCCTCAATCTTTTTAATACCAGTTGCTCCCCTGCTCCCTCCTGGGTGGGACCCATAGTGTTGCCATCCCTTGGTAAGACCACAAACGAGTGGAATTTGGCCGCACGCTAACCACCATGGATAGGACCCCAAACTCAGGGTTCATGGGGTGCCTTTCTGAGGGTTTAACTGCAAAAGGCACTGGTTTATCCCCTTCCACACCATTTTAAGCAAAGGGCTGGATTACCCAGATACAAGAGTATTAAAACCTCAATTGTCCCATGGTTTTCACAATGAGTTGGCTGGAGTATCCCTGAGAACAGTTCTTTGCTAAAGCACCTGTACTGATGATTATTTTCTTCTATTAGCATGATATTTCCATTTGGTAGAGCCAAACCCTCTCTCTTCACTCTGCCTGTCACTTAGATGAGTGGAGTCGGCCCCTCTAGTCCTCAGAGCAGAATCTGGTCCTCTTACTTTGTGGTATCTTTCTCTGTTTGTAAATTTTGTCTTCTGTACTCTAGCTTGCATGAAGTGGCGGCATCTGACATTTTAAGCAAATCTCTTTGTAATATCTCTAAATTAAACACTCTGCCTTGTTTCTTAGTTTGGTTTATCTTCAATATCATCTATCAGGAAGCTATAAACTCCACATCCTTTCAGGAAACAAACATGACTGACAGCAATCATTATACAAAAAAGCTGAAGGAAACCCTGCTTTGATGGATTTTCTGTTAGGCTTCATAATAGCATGGAGTTAAAAGAGCGAAAATAGGTGCTTTGGAGCATAAGATCGTAAAATGCTAATTTCAGTGACACAGTGGTGGACTGAGTAAATATAGAAAGGATTTATTATGAAGTTCTTTAGTGTTGTTGGCACTGATGGCAGATTTCTGGGCAACGTTATATCGCCAAAATCCAGGAAATAGCACAAACATTGAACCACTGTATTTTCAATGACAATAATGAGAGAAGCTTTGGTATTGGTTGGCATCCCCGCAAAAGGCATATGTTGGCATGCTCAGGAATGTAAATGATAGATCTGCTGCTTGAAGCTTATAATTATTTAATCAAACCCAGACTGCAGAACCTGGAGGGACATCGTGTATCCTTAAAGGAGAAGAAAGAGAGAGAGAGAAAGAAAAGAAAGTCATACTTTGCAAATGACAGAATGACAGTCCCCTGGGTGTGCCTAACACGTATCTGTGACTGCTGCAGAATTTGTGGGTGATCTTTTCTGCTTGCTACATCACATGTATTTCAGAAAACCAATTGCTGACAATCTCTTTTATGTGCTGATGGAAGTCAGGTCAATTATCTCCATTTCCTTTCATGGAAGAAAGAAAATACAGATCAGGACAGAAAACCACTCATTTGATGAACTATTTCTACCCTACTGTACACACACACACACACAACCTCCCCCTCTCTCCTGCACACAGACACGCACACAGCTACAAGCCCTCTCTCTTCTAGACACGTAGAGCGGCATGTTATTTTCAGCTCACATTTCATGTTTAGATTATTATTATGGAATTTCAAGAAGACTTTTTTGTTTCCATTTTTTGTAAGGGAAAAAAAAAAAAAAAAAGGAGATAATGAACATTCCATTTTCAGAAATAAATCTCCTGGCACTGTGCGTTCTGGCTGGTGGCAGGCTGAGGAGCAGAGGTCTGCTACGTTCCCAGCCTGGGTTTTTGCTGCCGACTCAACTTTCAATTTAGTCCTAGCTTGATGGAAAAAGAAAAAAGTCTTTTAAAAGCAGTAATTGTGTGTTTCTGGGGAGAGAGAACAAATTACTAAATCAAATTAGAATTATATTTCATTCCTAGACCGTAGGAGATTCAAGGATTTACATAAGATCCTCTCTTAAATTACATTGTTAGTGTAAACAAAGACTCTGCACAAAATCCCTGAGAAGTGATGCATCATTAGGTGATGTCGTCATGCAATAGTAAAACAAAAAAAAAAGAAATGCCTTAGCTGCACATATCAACACATGATTGCACTCTTTTTGAATGTAGAAATACATTATTTTATTATATTCTTGAGGATTTAGTACCGTTAATCCATTCACTGTGTCTGCTCGGAATACTTGCATTGTTTTTTTCTTTTCTTTCCTCACAGATAAAAATATTTGCTGTAGGATATTCACGGCTGTAGAATATAAAATCCAGGCCCCACACAAGGCTGTGGAACAGTTACTCTGGATTTCTATTCAGTCATTCTTTGACTCAAAAAGGCTAAATAAGGGTCCTCAATATTACTCCATTTCCTATCCCAAATTTCTTTCCCTAGTAACCTCCTCCTTCTTCATATCACCAAAATCTCTGTAATTCTATCTCAGTTTATTGATTTATTTTTTGATAAAATTGTATTTATGTCCTAAGACATATAAAGACTAGTCACTACTGTCATGGTTGTTGAATTAGACCTTCCCCATTTCAGGACCTAAGCCACAACAGCTTAAAAAAATATGCAACTTTTGTTTATTTCTTTTTATTTTAAATATGACTTAAATAGCCATAATAAACAAGGACAGCATTAAAATATATGCGAGCGAAAAGGCTTCATAACTGTAAAAAATTATTGTAGTGTTGGGGTTTTTTAAAGTTGGAATAAACTCTAGGACTCTGTATGTCTGTGCTACAGACAATAAATGCTCTCCACAAATTTATGCAAAATATGTAATATATTCAGGAAAACTAATTACTGAAGCAATTTATGTTTGGAAAGTTGTCTCTAAAGCCAGAGGGCAGAAATCTTTTGTATAATGAGAGCTCACATCCCAAACATAATTTATTTAATTTAATCTACCTTTGCATAGAAACCTATTACTAAAAAAAAAATAATTGTCAGAATAAACTCAGGACTTGAAAGCCATTTTTTTAAAAATGCAAATTGTGAAATAAACAGCTAAAATTATAGGTATTTTTAAACTCCTTTATTAAAAATAATTATTAAGTTAAAATTTGAGTGCATATCATAATACGCTACTACTCGAAATGCACCATTCCACTACTTCACACATGGGCATTTATAGCAATAGAGTACTGGGAAAAAATGAGCCATGACCTGTTCTTATCTTTGTTGGGGGGTTTCTTTTCTTGACAATGAATGTGGAATTTACATTTAAATTTCCTGGGTTTTGTCTGTTTGTCAGCACTAAGGCCATCTCTGTGATTTACATTTTTTGCACTTAATGATTCTCTAAAAGCGAAGAAGAAACGTTCTTTTCTTAGGTCTTCTTTTAAAATCTCCAGTATTGATAACATGTTTTAAATAAGATGTATTATTAAAGAAAGATGTGAGTTGATTCTACTGTTCAGAATTCTTTGTAAATATAAATAATTTAAAAAAAAAAAAAAAAACCCAACCAAACGCAGGATTGCATGTAATTAACCTGTAAAGTTCAGCCAGAGACGTGAAGGAATATCTACAATATCTAATTATATCCATATGAAAAACATAAGACATGCACATTTTTTTTTCCTCTGTTGCAAAAAGTTTCATTTCCTGCTGAAGTTCCCGGGTGCACTGCTCAGCTGCTGCTCTTTTTCAAGGCCTGAAATGTCCAATGAGGCAGGTCCATTATCCAAATACATGTGCTCTCTGCAGCTGATCCCAAATCCAGTGAAACCAAGGGGAGACCATGAAGACCAGACATGCCGGCTGCTCCACAAAGGCACACCTTCACTGCAGCCGAAGGAGCCACATCACTTCTTACCGTAATGCTACACAGAAGCTGGTTTTAACTGATCTGTTAAAACTCTTTTTTTGTCATTTTATTTGTCAATTTAACAGAAGTCTTAGTAGTTAAACATGTAGGACATACACTCTGTGTGTCAATAGGTACATTTCTAAGAATATGTCAGTCTGTATCCCTAAGTGTGTTGAAGTCACTCTCTAGTTATGACTATGCATTAATACATGTTGAGAAACTGGGTTTATTTATTCACTCACCTGTGCTCCAAAAGTGTGTTTCCACCTTAATGCTTTCCTTTTTTTTTCTTGCATTTCCCATCAGTCTTTCTCCCACTAGATGCCATATTTGTAACTTTTTTTGAATGTCATCACTGTGACTACGTCAGCCTTTTTATCCTGCAGTTGGAAAGTCCACAAAATTCCTTCCTGATTGTCCAAGAGAGCTGTGTGTACCAGCAGTCTGTATTTTGGGAATTAAGAAAATGTAATTATGTGCTCGGATATCTCACGTCCCTAGCTCTTTTGCTGATAAGTAGCTGTCAGCTTTTAGCCCTGTATTCTCAGTCCTCTCTAACACCAGCAACTTTGTGTATGTCAGGGTGAGTTTTGGCATGTTCCCAGGGGGGTTCCAGCTGTACTTAAGCCAGATGTGCTTCTGCCTTCTGCTCCTGTATCACTGTGTACATCTTCGGACATGAAGCTATTGATGGCAAATATGTGGCTTAGTTTGTACTTCAGCAGATTCACTTAAATTACATCTCCTTTATTAGTATCTGTCTTTCTTTTGCCATTTAGGACAAAATCTATTCTTCAAAGTGCACTCCTTGGTTAAAGCATTTGTGTACAAACTTACCCCAAATTTTAGCTTACAAGATTTCGTTTTGACAGACACATCTAGAGCACGCAATATTTAAATGTGGCGTATTTAAATGTGGTGTATACACATAGTCACTCATATCTCTGTTTATCAGATAGTTTTGTCTACAATGTAAATAGCACATCTTTTCTAAACAGCACTTATGCTTCGACAGCCTGAATCTCCATGCATCCTGTGTTAACAGCATGAATACATATCTCCAACCTTTCAACCCAGAAAGCTAAACATATGATTGAGTGGTGAGCCCCTAAATTAATGACATGGTCTATGTTGATGTCACTGGACATGACAGTAATTCCACAGCACAAAACACACCCAATATAATATCAACACACACAAGACTTAAGACAAAGTTTAAACTGAACCCTTTTTTATGAAAAAAAAAAAAAGTGCTTCACGGTTGAAGTATTTTGCAGAAATGTAGTTATAGAAACAAAAATATCAATGAAGGAAAACCTACACTGTTTGTTTCACTTTTTTTACAAAAAATTTTTCATCATTTTAATCTTGTTTTTTATACCATATTGCTAATTATATCTGTTTGAAATTGTAGAATAATAATATGATGAAGAGCATTCAAAATAGAATATTTCAATGGCTGCAAGCCACAAGGTTTGGCAGCTTTCCGTGTCATGTCAGTATTAACATTTCAGCTCATTTTCATGCCTTGCAAGAATTTATCTTTGATTGAGCTGGAAGTTCTGATTTCTGATCGTCTTTACAAAACACAACATCAATATTAGGAAGAAGTTCTTTGCAAATTTGAAGAATGTAGTCAATACTACATATCCTTTCTGTGTGCCTCAATTTCCACTTTTGTAAAACAGAGAAAGACCTTCCATTGTAAAGTACTTTGATACTGACTTACGATGAATTTTTGTTGAAAATTGTTTTGGTCTTTCTTATCACATTCTTCTCTTTTTTTTTTCTTTTTTTCACCAAGTCCTCTAGAACCAGATTCTCCGAAGTGTGAAGCTACCCCAAAGCTGACTCATCCACTGTACCTTGAGGCTTCTCCCTGCCTGCAAAAGCCTTTCCATCATTTCACCTCATATTTCCAACAGAGCACGTGTCGTGTTTGCATTCAGCTGACTCAGCTTCTCCAGACTGGGCTTTAAGTACCCTCGTCAGCTGTAGCAACAGGCAGAGCTTGCAGCTGACTTTGGGTTTTTCCCAAATGCTACTGCAGTGTGTGCTACAGGGCAGAGATCAGGATCATGGGCTGTGTTTTGAATTAAAATGGCCCCTGGCTGCGCACAGTTAGAAGCGTGCCTTTGGTAACAAGTTTGGGCATTGGGCAACACAAATGCATTCATTTCCGTAGGTAAAACCATGCAGATGCACCTGTCTACCTTTTGAACTCTCTCAAATCCATAGCATGAACTAACTGTGCAGTATACCAGTCTAATTCTGTGAACACTTAATGGGAAATGCTTCAAATGAGCCCTGTGGATAAATTGAGTGCTGCTGAACGAACTAGTGGAGACAATCAAAGCACACAGGAGATCTTGGCAATCCTCTTGTTCTGGAAGGCAGCGTTGTATTGCAGTGAGTGGAAGACTCAACAATGCAGTGCCAAGAGTATCTCACAGGTAACTTCCAGAACCCTGGGAGGATAAGTTCTGTGCCTGGGAGGACAGGATGTGCAAGTCATTTAAAAATCTTGTAAGGTTACTATTAAAACTAGAAAAATAGCAAAACTACTGCTAAAGTCCTATTTAAATTCTACTCTGCACTGTTTTCCATTATGTTTGAAAAGCTGTTAATAGCTCAGCAGCCTATAAAAAAAGAGAAAAGAAAAAAAAAATAGAGATTACTTTTCTGTAGCTGGGAGGACTGAGAGCAGCTGGGTGTCTATTACACCAAACTGCATTGCAGAGAGCTAATATGGTTCCTTTTACAGAGCTAAAATGCATCTTCCTATAGAAAGCTGATAGTCATGGAAGAGAAAAAATGAGTTAATTAACAATCCCTGTCACTGTAAAGGCAAATAATTCTCCACTCTTCAGTTGAGTCCAATTACAGAGATATTACTAGAAATTGTTTTTCTGTGAAAAACAGAAAGCTTTGACAGTGGTTTTTCTTTTTCGGCACTTTGTGTATTGTTCACTCACGTTGCACGCGTTGCTAGGTGGAGATTAACACCTGTTTCTGCTTCCAGAGAATGAACAGTGCCGTTACTGGCACAGCTTTGCGTGAACAGAATTAAGCTTGAGTGTGTTAACTTTTGTAGTTACAGCAATTACCACAATTACTTCAAATTATAGTTTGCACAAACCCTGCACCAAAGCTGGACAACTAAGAACAACCATCCTCCCGTTTTCTTGGAGAGAGCTGTGTACAGGCAAAACGCAGATCGCCAGCTCGCTTCACACCCCCCTTGAGCCAAGGGACAGCTATAAAGTACCTCCCTCGTTTTGCCCTCTCAGCTAGTGATTTTCACAATACTCCTCTCCAATATATGTATAAGGTTCTCACATTTCAGTTTATAGCTACATTTGACTTAAATATGAAATGGATATTTATAAAGCTTGAGTAAAATCTCAAGTGCTTATCTGGATTTTGGAAACCTGACCCACATGACTAAATTAACGGGCACAGTCGTACTTTGGCTTCAGATATGTGTATCAGTTGTACCACTCCTTATAATTAATATCACCTGGTGTTGATCATCGAAGGTTTGAGTTCCAGTCTAAGCTCTCATCGAGTGTCCCTCTATAGTCCTGCGGGATCCAGACGTGTCACTCCACCAAAGATAGATGTCTGTATTAATAAGATCTGTTGCCATCCAGAAGTGCCTGTTTCTTTCCTTCGACTATAGAGGGAGCCAAGACAACTGGCTTGGACCAGAAGCCCAGCTTTTATTTAGGATTAAATTCAAAGCCATCTAGATGAGGTGAAGGAAAATTGCCTCAGAGAGTCACTTGCTGCCCTTCAGCTGGACCAGCCAGTTAAGCCTGTAGCCTGTTCTGCTGGGCAAACTTCTCTGTTAAAGTAGAAATGCCTCTGAGTACAACTTCTCTGCTTCTCTTTTTGGCAGGCTGAGTTCCTCGTGCTGAGGGGTACAAAGATCATGGTCCATTCTTTCTGAAACATGATACTTAAAAATGTAGTTGTTAAGAGATCTAATAATCTTTTAGATTATTAAAGCTATGGCTAATAAAAACATTAATGACATTTTTTAAAACTTTCTTTCCTGCAGCTAACTGTGAAACTCAACATTCTTTCTTTGGTTTATGGTGAGACCAGAAAAAGTATCTTTGTGATTTAATCTGATATAAAATGTTCTCTAAAATACTTTACATAAAAATTGTTCTTACAAAGAAATATATTTTCCAGAAAGAAAAATGAAACAAAACAATTCCCATATCACATTTCTTGGAACAAATGATCCCCGCTCATACAAACCAACCAACTGTCTTCTCTTCTTTTCTTTTCTTTTTATCTTTTCTTTTCTTTTTTTTTT